>PVKA01019912.1:0-41254 GCA_004027165.1 Ctenomys sociabilis
ACTTCTTATTTTTTTTTTTTAAATAAAACTTGTACGTTTGTGTCTGGTAATCTCAAAAACTCATTTGCACACATCATCATATAATACAGCAACCATTGTTGGATTCCTATTACTTTGTTTAGTGAAATCTTGTATCATGTATAATGCTGTTTTCTTCTATCACTATTTTGCATTCTTTGAAAATAATAATAAAAAGTACAAACAAAAAATAAAATAAAATTATGCCGGGCAGATAGATAGCTAACAGTTCTGATGCTTTAGACACCTTAGGAGCTCAGGTAAGGATTATTAAATAACTTCATGGAAGTTTAACTTCTTCACTTACAAAAATACCTCCAAATAGATATTTTGCAGACTGATTTGCTTAAATTCTTAACAAAAAATGTGTTTTATAGTGATCCAATCAATCTGCACACATGCACATACATCACACAGTACATGTGCCACACCAAACAGCTGCATGTCATTTACCCTAGGTTTACTGTATTTCAGTTTTAAAAATTGCTAGTTTCAACTCTGAATTATTTTGCAACCCTCTATTTTACAGATGAGGAAACTAAGGAAGGGGGCATAAAGATTCTTACTCAGAATGCAGGGCTAGGAGGCAAGACAACATTAACCCCCCTCTGTATTCAGAGACAGAAATGGTCATTTAATTTTTGTATATTCACAATGCACTGCTCACTAGCAATGAAAAGGAAAATTATTATCAGCAATATGTTACAACCAAACCCTGAATTTCAATTTCTATTAGCTTCAAGAGTAGGCAAAATTAGCTCATCATGTGCCTGAGGCAGGAAGTGGAGGGCTCCATAGGCTCTCAGGTGCTGGGTCAGGCTGGACAGCAGTAGGATGAGGGGACTTAAGAGCAGTACTTGAAGGACGCATGAAGAATCCATCCCTTCTTAATCTGGGCCGTAGTGGGACCTACTAGACGAGCGCGCCAGGAGTATCTGTGCGGCTCAACAAGCACCAGTTGCACTTGAACCTCTTACAGAGTCTGGACTTATCAAGAGACGAAACAGCATGGGATGGCAGAGCAAGAAATGGTGGCTTAATGTCTCCTGGTGACTTCTCCACAGCCTTCCTTCTTTAGGGATTCAGTCCTACGTATCAAATTTCTTATAAAACCAACACAGTTCCAGTTAGACCATTTGTCTGATGTACACTGGGCATTTTATAATTTACAAGAGTCCCTTGCTATTTCATAGACTGGCTTTTGCGGAGTGTTTCACGGGTCTTCAAAAAACATTAATATCAAGATCAGTGAAAACTCAGGATATAGGAGAACCTGTACTGTAACATCACATAACTCAGCTGTGTCCCACATTTTCTGATCAAGGTGATTATGGGGCTACAGAGGTTAGTGATTGATGATGTAGAGTGTGCCTAAGGAGAGTCACATGGACAGAAAACTCTCTCAGGCTTTCACAGACAGCAAATTGGTCAAGCAATGGCTGTGACTCATCCACATGGCTGACAGTGACAAAGGATCTACGAACTGTGGTACAGGATTTCAGAACAAATCCTGAAGGGATCTGACCTTATAAGATGCAAAAGCTACATTCTTGTTATGTAAGTCTTGCTTTATCTTGGTCTTAACCACCCAGCAGAAAAGCATAAAAACGAAGCATAAAAAAATAAAACCGTATTAATATGCAGAGCTGTAACAGGCTCAAGTTAACAACTTCTGACATTGACAGTCTTACAGAAAACCCACTACTATTATGGACTATTGGACTGTATTGGAATATTTTGCTGAATTCACACACCTGTAATATTTAAATGACAACAGAATATCCTTCTCTGACAAAACTAAACAAAAAAAGGGGATACAAATGAGCAACCATTTTGTATCTGTATATTTAAAATAGGATACACAGCTACATTCTCTTAATTCAAGGAATAGAAAGATTGTTCTGACACTATTTGTGGACAGGATATAATGTCTGCATCTTGTACAGTGAATAACCACTAAGACAACAATATGCAATGCATTAATTACTGAAACTGTCCCACTGCTATTTGTTTCTCAATAAAATTATTAAAAAATATAAATAAAAATTAATCTGATTTATCACTTTTCACTATACATGGGATTCTGCAGTATTGCACTATATACATATATATATATATACATGCTCCATTAGAAAATGGTTAAGAACATTAGAAGTGTTTTTAAAAGTGGAAAAGGTTTATAAAGTTTTTTTTCTTTTGGCAGAACCAGGGATTGAACTCAGGCCTTTGCGCTTGCCAGGCAAGCGTTTATTCCACTGAGGCATCTTCCCAGTCCCTATAAAGCCTTAAAATATATATAAATACTAAAATATAATATCACTATGCTGATTTTCACTTATCATGGGAGTGTGTGGAACATAACCTCCTGGATTAACTAAGAGATTACTATTTTATTTTTTAATTGACATTACTTAGCAATTTATTGGACAAAAGTCAAACTTTGTTTTTTATTAAGCACATTCCACAGTACAAAGCTGTCATGATAATATGTGTACAGTTTAACAGTTTCAATAGTTGTTCAGACACAAATTTATTTCAAACAGATAATTGGCAAACATGATTAATTACAAGTTAGAATTAGACTACCCCAGTGCCTTAAAACATTAATACAGCAATAATGTACAGTTGCTCAATTTTGGTTAGCAAAATAAAGTCCAGAATATAGCTAGGAATTACTAGTGTAATCCCAGAAAGTCGGAATTCCTTGGGTGCCCAAGTCCCCTGAGATAATTGAGCAGGCACAATTCAAAGGTTGTGTGCATATTCAAAGGCCATGATCTCCCAAGAAACAAGAGGAACTTCTACGTCAAAAACAAAAAACAACAAAATGAATCCATTCCCTCAGAAAAATCACCTCCACCCCTTCCCCTGGGCTCCCCCCCCCCCCCGCTTTCCTAGCCAGTCTGACAAAAAAGCTGTAACATGAACAGCAAATTACTTTCACAACTACTGTCACAATAGAGCATGTACCTTATGAATGGGGGTTTATATTTACACTTTTGAGACTCAACTTCTCAAAAACTGAAATTAGTAGGATGTGAGCAAGAAGGACATATTTGCAAAGGACAAACAGAGCCCAGGGGCCTTTCCTAGGAGGAGAGTGTGCTTCTTCTGGAAGGGGGCGCATTCACAGGAGGTGACTTATTGGTCCTTTAAAATGGGATTGACATTCCTTGATCTTTGGAAACAATGGTGAGGGGCAAATCAAAACCTAATATTGATGGTGGAAAAAGGAATGCCAACATCCTTTCCATGCATGATTGAAGTGACAGTACCATTCTAAGCTTGGGCTGCAGAACACCTGAGAGCTTCAAGAGCCTGCAGGGGCCACAGCAAAGGTGAGAGCAGAGTCGGCTGAGATGGGCCTCCTGGCCTGAGGCTGCACCTTGCTCTCCAGGCTGACTCTGGAGCAGCCTGCCCTGCCCTCCATGCTTCTGCACACAGCGGGCTCTAGAGCAGAGCAGGAGGCCCTGTCTAGAGGGTCTTCTTGTTCTTCCCTTCTCAGGGTTCTGTTCTGCCCACACAGAAAGATGGCTTTTGACAAAGAAGCCAAATGAACAGTACTGGAGGTGACCACTAGTACTCAGGAGTATTTATGAAAAAACAACAAAAAATTTAAGGTATCTCTCTATTGCATATCCTACATAACAGATAAAACATTTCTGTGTTGAAACTTTAGAAACTTTTTTTAAAAATTTTTTTCAGATATTTTAATAACATAAACGTAGCTCTAGTTAATTTATTTAATTTTTCTATTTTATTGAAATACAAATATCAATCAGACAGTTTCAAGACACCTTAACAAGACAGATTTGATAAATTAATACACTGCAAATTGTTTTCACAATGTTTTGCTATCGTATAAGGTGCATACATGATATTATATTTACAGACATTATTTTAGCAGATGTCTCATCAGTTAATTAAGAGTGTAGCTGCTTACTTATCTTATTTTTTACACATGAATTATATGAAACTTTAGAAACTTTAACAGGTTTTAAAACAAGATTCCCATTAAAAACACCACACACACACACACACACACACACACACACACACACACACAGGATCACTATATTTTAGAAGTTGTTTTCCAACAATCCTATTAGGATATTAATAGGAAAGGATCACATTTTGAGGCAGCTCTAGGTTAATTTGTATGTAGTTTTATGTTCAGTAAACCTATGTGGGCAGAAAAGAGTAGACAAAAGTAAGCCACCCCCCACCATCCACAGCAACAAGAGTTAGGAGTTGGGCATAGGGTAGGAGGCACTTTCTGGGTACAGGATGTATTGTGCATGCATTGATCTGGGTGAGGGTTTCA
This sequence comes from Ctenomys sociabilis, assembly GCA_004027165.1. NCBI lineage: Eukaryota > Metazoa > Chordata > Mammalia > Rodentia > Ctenomyidae > Ctenomys > Ctenomys sociabilis. The sequence goes on from PVKA01019912.1 coordinate 4,343, forward strand.
TGGATGAATATGTTTGTCAAGATCTCAACTGTGTATGGCAAAAAGAAAAAGAAATGACATTTCAGCAAATTATAAAAGAATTTCAGGCTGTAGGCAACACAAGAACAAAGAGTAAGGACATGATTGTTAGAAACAACTCCCAGATTCTAACACTACTGAAACTGGTGACCTCACAGGAGCTATTCAGCCAAACCTGTCATGAAAAGGCTAATACTATACAATGTACCATAAAGACCAGAAGGATATTCTTCTCAGGTTCATGAGACAACAAAGAACTTAATCCTTAGGTTTATTTTCATTTTATAATTAAGGTAACACATTAGAGAAATCAGGGTAGAGCTGAAATCCAAGGCTGTGGGATTCCAATGACAACTAGTTTTCTCCAATTCTAAAACAAACTTGTCTCTTTTAAACAGCAGTATTTACCCTTTAAAAATAGAAATGCATTTTTTAAATTCACTAGGTTATAACAAATAACCAAGTGGAAGAGTATTTTTATGCAGATAATTCTATGAAACTACATGCTCCATCAGATCAATAGAAATCCACAGTTATTTTGTGATTATTGTTGTTACTATTATTGGGATATTATTATTATTACTACTACTATTATTATTATTATACAAATTAGGGCCACTCTACCACTAGGCTATCTCCTCAGTTTTTTTTTCTCTGAAATTTTGATTGATGAACTTACTAAATTGCCTAGGTAGGATTCCAACTTGTGATCCTTGATCCTCTTGCCTCAGACTCCAAGAGTGCTGGGATACAGGCGTGTACCACTCTGTGCACTTCTTTTTGTCTTTTAGTCTATTAGTAAAACTTAATCTACTGACTTATGGGGCTGGGGAGATGGCTCAGTAGAGTAAGTACTTCCCTGGCAAGCGCAAGGGCCTGAGTTCAATCCCTGGTTCTGGAAAAAAAAAAAAAGAAAAAAAAAATCTACTGACTTGTATTCACTATTGCTCAGAGCTGGGGATACAGCTCAGCAGCACAGTTACCTGCCTGAGAAGAGCAAGGTCCTGAGTTGGATTCCCAACACCCAATAAATATAGATAACTATCACTATTGCTCAACAGCTCCAACTATCATCATATAGATAGCCCCTGCAGTCAAGACCTCCATGATCACTGATGAAAAATAATAAAGGGACTGGGGAAGATAGCTCAGCAGAATAAATGCTTGCCTGGCAAGTGCAAGGGCCTGAGTTCAATCCCAAGTTCCACAAAAAACAAGGATTGTATCGTACTAAACAGGTATAAGACGTTCCCCTTTTGTCATTCTTCCCTAGTGCAGTAATAATTACTTATATAGCATTTGCATTATATTACAAATCTTTCTCTCATTTAAGGGAAATGGAAGGATGTGCATGAGCTACTATAGCAAATACTATACAAGAGCTTGAGCACCCATGGATTCCGGGCATATTCTGATGGGACAACTATAAGGGAGTTGTTTTGCTATTTTACTGTATTTTTTATAAGACTATCAGATCATCACTCCAATGCGCCGGGTGGTCCTAAATTCCTGGACTCAAGTAATCCTGCTTCAGCCTCCCAAACAGCTGGGACTACATAAGTGTACCACCAGCCCTGGTTTGTTTGCTTTTTCCTTTTTAAAACCAGCCCCTGACCCAACCACCAACTCTCTGAAGCACATCTAGAAAGTCTGGCAGGTGAGAAAGGGGCTCTCAGTCCACCTAAGCAAGCAGCCTCCTGCCTCCATTCCACGTCCACTCCCCATCCCTTCCGCATCAGCAAGAGAAATGGCCCTTCTTATGCTTCCCTCCAAAGAAAAGTCCACAAGACATTTGTTACTCCTTAACTGGAGTTTAAAGTTCTTCAAGTTACTCCGTCTAACTGACTTCCAACCATCCATACCTAAATTTTGGATCCATATCCTCCTTAGGTCAGCTCCTGTCAGGAAAATTTTATGAGTCCCTGAAGGTCTGAGTCTGGTACATCTCAGACAACCTTAAGCACTTTGCTGTGGGCTTCACTTGCATGATATGCAAAACAAAGAATTTGCACTGATTTACAAATATATTCACAAATTTGCAACATATTTGTATGAATGTGAAGTGCCTGTTGTCTCCTTTAGAAAATAACAAACATTGAAGATTTTTTAAAAATTTCTACATTTGAGATAAAATATTTCTCACAAATAAAATGGTTCTATCTAAGTTAAGACAACCCTCCTAACACATAAGCAGCCCTTGATATTGAACGGCTGATCTCTTTGTCTTGGGGCCTTTCTACGCTGAAAGAAGGCAACAAGGAAAAATATGAGGACAAACGAAGAAAAACTATGAGGGAAGACTTGGAAAGGTACCTGGCAAAAACAGCATACTCTATGAACAGCATAAATTTCAGATTAGTACAGGAATTTAGACAGCAGTAAACTATTACTGAAACTGCCGGAGTAAAAAAAGATGACAACTTACAGAAGAAGAAACAGGGGCACGGGGCTTTCAGAGCTCACTTGCATAGTAAAAGCAGTGTGGGTAACATAAAAATGACCAAGATACATTATCACGTTCTACATGCAGGCTATAGAGGAAGCCAGGGATATCTGGAATCCAGATATAACCACATGAAGTTCCCACCATCAAAGCACCAATCCAGGGCCGGCGGTATAGCTCAGCAGACTAAGCGCTTGCTTAGGTAAGCGCAGCGGCCAGGGTTCAATTCCTGGTTCCGCATGCCACGCCGGTGGCGCGCGCCCATAATCCCAGCCCTAGGGAGGCAGGAAGCAGGAGGATCACTGTGAATGTGGGCTGCATAGTGAGACCCTGTCAAAAAAAAAAAAAAAAAAAAAAAACCGATCCCTTTTTTTCTTTTTTTTTTTTTGAGAATACTTTGAGGAATATACCAAGCTTGCTTTACTGACGCTAGTCAAAATTTCCAAATTAAAAAAAAATTTCCAAATTCAGGCTCTTATTTACCCAGTCAAGAGGCAGGCAAGATACAGCCCTTATACATCATTACCCTAAAACAGGAGTTAAGGGTTGAGTCTGGCATTGATGAGATGCAACTGGCTCTTGATGCAGGGCCTTCTATGTTTTCCTGTTTCTGTGGAACAAACCACTCAGAATCTGACCCAGGTTTATAGTGAAGTCTCTGGGGCTCACCAGAACTGAGAGGACTCCTAAGGAGTGGGATCAGGCACCCCTGAGAGTTCACAGAAAGGGAAATGGCAACATCATCTAGCTCCTGCCCTTAATCAGCCTTTCCTAGCAGAGCTGACACTTGTCTCAAAGTTCTTTTGTAGAAAACTGCTTACGAGTATTTCTTTGAAACCTATCTGAGGATGAATGGGAAAACACTAGGATTCTCAGCTGCATTTTCCACCAGGCTAGATGTCATCTTTCACATGTGACTTGGACAGAGACTTGCATGAGAACTCTGACTCTAGATACTTTGTACTGAACTGAAGTTCATGAAAATATCTGTGGGAAAAAGTATCTGACTAAATATTCCCATTGCAGCCATAAAACCCAACTCTGTTCTTTTCTGTGCAGGAAGTTACAATGCTTAAGAAGAATTTGAGAAATTACTTATTCCAAAGCTGGGCAAAATGGCAAAAACCTTCCCTGGTAAAACAGAATATTTAGCATAACAGAAACAGGAGGAAAATCCCATATACAAAACACAGAATTGCTTTGCATTTAACTGCCTACAATATTTCAGTTGATTTTGTTTAACAAAAAGAACTACCTCCTTTATTTTGCAACTAAAATATTTAGAAAGGCAGTGTGGAAACAGGAAAGTGTTAGCTGAAAATGGATTACAAAATACCTACACATAAGCTATGGGACTATCCAGATAAAATGCCACAAGCAACAGAACTGCTTTGCTCAGGCAACAGGACAGTTCCTCCACGAAGCCTGTGCTGCACAACTGAGCTGCAGACACGGGAAGGAGGACGAGCATGCGCCCTGGTGCCAGACTCCCATCCCACCTGTGCAGAGCAGCACGACCTTAGCCCTGCCCACTGTCTGGGGATGACCCCAATGGTGGCTCTACCATTACTTTCCTTCACCTCAGATCATCTAGGAAGGACTCTTAGATGCCAGAGTGAAATGCAGACATAGCTGCTGAACCTTAATAAATATGTAACAAACATCAGCTGTCTCTCTATACACCCCTCATTTTTCAGATGAGGAAACTGAGGCACAGGGAATGACTGAATTTGCCCAAGGTCCCATAGTTGGCAAATGGCAGAGCCAGGATTCAAATATAACCAATACAGTTCCAGTATTCAAGTGAATGCTGCTGCACAGGATTATGACGAAAGGAACCAAAGAGTGCGAGTTTCATGTTCAGTGGTTAATCTTAAAGAGTAATTTCGTAAAAACTTTGTATTTATACATTCTAACCCACAAAACTGTCATGAGTCAAAAATCACACATGGGTATAAGGTGTAGTCACATGTGACATTTACTGAATTATTACACGGGCAAAGTGCAGTCAGTGCCTGTTTACCTCTCTTCTCCTTCCCTATGGAAAACGAGAATATCACTTCCTAGAGAGTTAAGTCATGGAGTCACTTGAGCCCAGGCCGTCTGGCTGGGGTAGCTGCACTCTGCCCTGGAAATGGGGAACAATTATGAAACAGTGAGACTAGGCAGTGTCATCAGCAGATTTCTCTATGACAGCAGGGAAATAAATTTCTCAAAATCTTAAAGTTTCTTGACTAAGAGGCTGAATTTTTTTTTGCACCCCCACAAAACCATGGTTGTCAAAGACAACAATTTTTCTATTTTCCTACTTTCACCTAACTGGCAGCTGAAATTTTAATTCCCCCAGGCCTGACCATCCAGAGGAAATGACTAACCAATGCTAGCACATTCTGTTGGCTTCACTCAGGCCAAAAGTAAAAGCTATCATCAATGATTGAGAACACCCCAGACTCAATCTTAAGAATCCAAAATACTGAAACAATTCCAATGTTCACTCATGGACTCTAGACTGGGAACCACTAAAGATGACCCTAAAAGGTTCCTTCCAGTTCTGCAAGCTTCCATAGCATGATGAAGTGCCAGCAGGTATGTGAAAATGGCCATCACTCGCACAGGGCTGAGGTAAGAACCAGCCTTCCAATCAAGGGGCTCAGGCAAGGCACAGGTGCCCAGGAACAGCCAACCTGGGACAACTGTGTCTGCAACACATCTAAGCAGGACCTAAAGAAAGCCTGTGCTAAGTTGCCTATATCATCCCCAAAAGTGAAGTGTGACTGGGATCCGAAATGTCCCCCCAAAGACCTGTGAGCCCAAACTACACCTCCCTCCCTTTAAATTATCTCGGGTAGTTGTTATAGTGATGGAAATCTGATTAACACACAAGGTTAATGATAAAAAGGAAGGATCTTCTTGTAATCAGGAAGTAAAACGACCAGTCATCCTGAGCAAACTGAATCTGAGCACGTGATTCAACCCCAGGAGAATCTGAGTTAGCAGCCTCGGGCTGGGGTGTGGCCCTTTTTCCGGCTAAGCTATAATGAAGTCCTGGCCCACTGACACCGGGTGAATGCCCTGAACCCGCACATCCTCCGCCACCCGGTGACAGCTGGGGAGTGTGACTTCTTCACACCTTCACCTCCCAGACCCAGCCATCTGTTGCCTGCTCCTTGGCAGCCTCCTCCAGGTTCTGTGCAGACAGACAAGACACTGTGCCACTAACTGGTTCTAGGGGAGAGCCCAGCTCCCGGCGCTGTGGCAGATGGCAGGGGAAGGAGGCCACAAGTGCAGTGCACAGCGGGGCCAGGCGGGTCGGCCCATACCCTGCACTCATCCTTAAGTGGCAGCAAGAGGCCTGGCCTCAGCTTGCCAAGCACAGGGCATGGAGCCCAGCACCCCTCACTCCCTCCTCAGGGTGACACTAGGTTTGAAAGATTGTCTGCCTCCGCTTTCTGCTCTGTAAGTCGCAGGACAACTACAGGCTACATTTCAGGAATTTGGTTCCTCATTCATTAGTTTTACTCTTCATGTCTGAAATTAAAGGGGAGAAAGTACTTCTAATGAATCTCTGCACCTACATGTCCCCACAGGCAACATGGATCAAAGGGTCTGGCGACCCTTTCTGATCCCCATTAACAATTTCTCTAAAATCCATTGTGGCTGATTTGCTCAAATGGTAAGTTATTCAAAGTAAAATTAATCACAGGGCCAGCGCTTGCCTTGCATGTGCACGGCTCTAGTTTTGATCGCTAGCTATACAACAATAAGAAAAAACTTGTAAATTAATCACTGGATTTATTCTTCAAATAAACAGGTAAAGAACTTTCAGAAGAGGAGGAGGAAATGATACAGGGCCGGAAATGACAAAGTCATCTCGTCCTGCCTTTAGTAAAACTGAAAAGGGTTTTAGATTCTCAATGGAAAGATTATATAATTTAAAAACAAGGCTTACAAATGTTTTTCTTCAGGGGTTATACTTTTACTACCAAATACAAATTTCTCAAGCTTTTCTTTAATGGAACCAGGAATTGAACTCAGGGCCTCGCCAGGCAAGTTCTTATTCTACTGAGCTATCTCCCTAGCCCCTCGAGCTTTGTTTTTCCTTGTTTCTTTAGCAAATTTTCTCTCAAAATCTATCCATAGCTAGAAACATTTCTAAAAGGAAAGCCCACAGATTTACCCATGGGAACTCTAACAGCTTCTAAATGCCCCTCCCTCTTCCCAGCCACCACCCCCTTCACAACCGACCAAATTCCAGGAAGCAAAACTACCAGCCCACCAGCACTGCTGCACCTTGGCGGGGATTCTGCTGTGTTGTCTCCTAGAATTCATCTCCTTACCTCCACCAGAGTTCCAGCTCTGAGCCTCATTGCCTCTTAGCTAAGAGAAGCTGCCCAAGGAGGTGCCCCAGCCTACCCTCCCCCCCACTCCAGTTCAGTTGGCTCATACTTGAGCATCTGACAGCAAGTCTTCACTCTGTGTGGAAGACCACCTGAGCAGCTCTCTGTGAAAGAAGAGCAACTGTCTTCATTGTGACTGAGCCTGACCCCATTTCTTTATATTGTTATGTACAGAGCTGGCTAGGACTTCTGTTTATCCTTCAATTGGTCTTAAGCAATGTGTATTGGTCTAGCTGAGGTGCTGGTGATAATCTTTGAAGGTGGCATGTGTGTTTCCCTGGTAACCTATACCTGCTGCTCTTTAATGTGAGCCGGGTCAAGATAGGACAGAAGAGCTAATGGTCTGCACCAACAGCTGGGAGCCAGCTGGGATCAGCCTAGAGATAGAGGCTATGACTTCCTGGGGCTTGAAAGACTACATCAAAGCTGAAGGGTACCAGGCCACCCAAAACATTAGCTGCTATCTCAATGGCATAATAGTATAATGCAGATTACCCTCTCTGCATATGGCAGAGGTAAACGTAGGCCACCTACCTAGCTCAGCTCACGGTCACCCACTTCCCACAATTCTCATCCCCCACTGAATAAAAACTGGGTGAGGCCTTGGGTCACTCTCTTTGTTCTGGAAAGCCACCTTTGTGGCTGGACTCACGAGTCCTTTGACTCCCCAATGATTGAAAATATAATTTAGTGTCTTTATTTTTCACTGTGGGTTGCATTGAAAGTGGTAGACTGGAATAAAATTGATGGGATTCCAATAATGTAACTTTGGGATTACAAATATTAGCTTCTTGGACGGAGATAGTGACTCCTACAACTCTGCATTACCATTATAACACATAATGTGGCACTTGAAAGGCCCTCAGCACTGCTGAAGAGACAGACAGGTCGGTAATCTGGTCAAGGTCACTGAGCAGTAAGCACTTGCACTAAGTAGCAAATGAATTAACTGAACATACACATTATTTCTCCAAAAGGATAAGGGAGAATCATTCCTTTGTATGTGGGCTGGGCTGGTGAATTACACATACATATTATATATCTGTTCTCATGTTATTAAGTGCTGTAGGCCAATAGGAAAAATTTAAAGTCATCTCTAACCACAAGCATTTTATATAAATCTGGAGTTAATGAAGAAAAGAAATAAAACATGAACAAGTCTTGCACTGATTGGCAGTGAGGCAATAAAACACATAACAGTTCTTTAGCTGACAAGGGACAAGCATGGGACAAGACAGGATCAGAGTGGCACCTTCACCAGGGCAGATTCCGAAACATGAGGTGAAGCAGGGAGGCCATGGACAAAGGGCTCTGAAGCCCTAGGGAAAGAGCCAGTAAAGGATTGGGATGGGGCCATGGCCTCTCCACTGGCAAGATGAGCCTGGCCTGAAACATGCCACTAGACAGTGTATAAGAATGTGTTTCTTTCACATTTGTTAAGAAAGAAGTGATTGCACACAGAAAGGTGAAGTAAGAGAAATGAAGGACTTCATGTTATACGTCTGTGATCACAAATACAGCTGTTTTCTCTGTTCATGAGATTTAATGTCTATACAGCAGATCCTAGACAGACAAGGTGGCCCACACCTGTAATCCCTGCACTGGGGAGGCTGAGGCAGGAGTTGGGGCCAGCCTGGGCTACAAAGTGAGTTCAGGACCAGCCTGAACTGCATAGCAAGACCCTATCTCAAAAACACAAAAATAAATAAATAATAAAAATTATGTTAACATCTAATCAAGGTTTCCCACTCACCTTTACCCTTATTACTTACCAGAAAGGCCAGTCTGATTTAGCTTCTCACTATGCACCCAAGTGTGAAGTCAACTACACTGAAAGGAACACTCACCTTAAATCTTTACTGAGAAAGAATATTCCGTGTTTTAATTTGTATGTCTTTTTCTTTTCTGTTTTTGGCAGAACTGGGGATTAAATTTGGGCCCTTGCGCTTGCCAGGGAAGCACTTATTCTACTGAGCCATCTCCCCAGCCCCTTAATTTGTATGTCTTTACATACTTTCTTCCAGATTTTTCTACTCCAGGTGCCTTTTGCCCATTTTTCCACATCAGGGTGTTCTCATCTTATTTAATATTCAAAATAAGCTCAAAAATCTGAAGCAATTATTCTGAGGTTACAGAGCTAATCTTGGTGGGACTAGAGTTTGGACTCTGGACCTGAGTAGAGTCTAAAACTCTGACATATTTTACCACTACATTGATGCCCAAACAGAATTTTGAGAATCCCTAAATAAAATTGTACTTTTCCCCTTGTTTTTTAGAGACAAGGTCATATAATACAGTTCAGACCTGCCTTGAACTCACTACGTAGCCCAAGCGGGCCTCGAACTCCTGGTGAACCTCCTGCCTCACCCTGAGAACTGGCATTACAAGTGTGCTCCACCACATGCAGTTTAAACCACGCTTTTAAAAAATAACTGAATTTAAGTCACTATATTTAATGGATAATCAGGAAAATATAAACAATTCCAAGGAAACCCTGAGGGACTGAAAACCAAATGGAAAAAAGCAGCCAGTAATGGAGGCACATACCTGTCATCCCAGAACTGGGTGGCTAAGGCAGGTAATTACCACATGTTCAAGGCTAGCCAGAACTACACCGGCATTCAAGGCCTGCCTGAAATACCTAGCGCAACTCCGTTTCAAAAGCAAATGGGAAGAGGGGGAGGAAGAGCACAGGGAGGGAGGGAGAGGAAAGAAGGGAAGAGGAGGGAGGAGCAAAGGAATAAAGTAGACAAAGTAACTGGCTGGGAACTTCTGGCTTAGGTGCCGGGAGGTCCTGGTCCTTCTGTATATCATGGTAAAAGCCCTGTGGATGTGTTTCACAACTCATGAGTGACTGATTAGTGAGTTATTTATTCATGCAAAAGAATGAGACATTTCCAGCTTAAACTAGCCTCTTCACAAATATGGCCAAGGTAAAATTCTCTGTCAGAGCTGTTCAGAGAGGAAGCTGGCCTCCCATTTCCTCTAGCACCACAGCTTGTAGGAATGAACCCAGCTATCCTTTTGACCTCACCTAAACACCCTGGCTCACCCCATCTGAAAGAACAACCTGTAACAAAGGTGATGGAAGAAAAAACAAAAAAAACCAGCACTAGCCACAATCTCTACCATTTCACTCTTTTCCAAAACGTGCACACACATTCCGTACTTGATCACATCTTATTACCAGGAAAAAAGCAAAAGTTTCTTTGCCAGAGGCTTAGAGATTATATGGGCCTACTACCTCATTTACAGAAGAGACAAGGCCCCAGAGACAAAGACCCTGTCCCTGAGGTACCATGGTGGGGAGAACTCGGATTGCTACTTCCCATGTGTATTGTGAGGCCAGCAATGAGAATTATTAGTGAGGAAGTCTTCTTCCAGCTTTCAATTCTAGGGCATCAACATAAAAAACAAAAAAAAGCCCCACCTGACCTCTAGGGCTTGAGCTTGCCTTTAGTACTTCCTGCTCACTCTTACAACACCTCACCCACAGTTATCTGACTTAATGTCTGACACATTGGAGCCGGGAGCCTGGAGCCAGGGAACCCAGCTGTACCAAAGGCAATAAAGATGAGGGCAAGGAAAACATAAAAGGTGAGGAGCAATAAAGGAAGGAGCATCTAACTCTTTTTTTATTGTTTGATCTTCTTGGTCACAGAGTCTAACAATGCTCAGAGCAATCATTCTTGAATAATCAGACATAGAAGCCCTCACATTTCCAGCACCCCGAGGTCCCTAACTACCTGACAGTCCCAGTCATGCTTCTAAGGTCACTTTCCAATTCCGGGCTCTCCTCTCTGCACATTACCCACCACAACAGCCCTGGCCAGTACACTGCCTCAACCATCTCAGGAAACAGCCACATACAATTAGATAAATCTATAAACACACATATGCCCAGGGGATGAGGAAGGGAGGAAGAAGGCAATTAAAAATTAATAAAAATGTACAAGCATAAATTACAGTACTGGACTAGAAACATAATCCTATTATATAAACTAAGTTATCAAACTGACCTTGTGTAATTGCTTCTAGAAATAAGTAGGTCATCAGCCTTGGCTTGGCATCTTAATGTACAGAGATGGCAGGGGGGAGGGTGATTTGGGGTCTCTTGTTGGGCTACTCACATTTATAGACACATAAACAGGAACACATGTAAAATCAATTAAGAAATATGTTTATGCTGACATTAGAAGTGGTTACATAGTAAGATGCATAAAAAATTCAATGACCAATTAGGAAAATTAACTCACCTAAAATTCTTAAGACTGATTTCCAAAATTACATCATTCACCACTACTTAGCTCCATAGGCTTTGTGATAACACAAATAGAAATTCTGAATTTTAAAACAATCACTTTAAATGTTAAGCACCTGGGCAATCAATTTAATCCACTAAGTTCCACAGTATAATCATCCACTCTGTAGAGAAATTCAATCCAGCCACTATTTTTACCAATTCTATTAAACTATATTTGCCAATTCTTATCTTCCATGAAATACATTTGAGAGTTATCTCCATAATTCCCTCATTCTACACATTTGTATTTATTTCCCTTTGTTATGGTTTATGTCTAGTTGTCCCCCCCAAAGCCTCATGTAGTCATGGGGTGGGGACTTCTAGAGTTTGTGATTAACTCATGATCCACTGGGATTATGTGTGATCGAAGGCCAGGATTATGGGCCTTAGTACTGCTGGAATCATGGGTTATGAGTACTACATCCCACCCTGGGGCAGAGAGCCTGAATGTAAAGAGAGAGGCAGCCATTGCTCTTTGTTGCATTGTTGTTGTTCCACCACCATGAACTGATGCTCTCTGCCATGTGCCCCTCTGCCTTGGAGCCAGCTGAATATGGACTAAAACCTCCAGTAACTGTGAGCTAAATAAGCCCCTTCCTTCATTTTGGGTGCTTGGTATTTGTCCCAGCAGCGAGAGAAGAGCAACTAAGACATCCTTCAAAAATAAAAACAGCCTCCCAAAATCAGGGAAACACTGTGTGAACACACTATAGTTTGGGGTGGCACAGACCACAGTAGGAACTACTTTTTTGCAAGTTCAATAAATATTTAAATTTATACCAGTGACATTCATTGTACTTAAGTACCATAACTTAAAAAATGGTCCTGGGAAGCCTCAGCTCCTTGGCTGTTAAGATTAAGGTTTTTGTCACAGTGAAGGAGACACCAAAGAACATAAGGAACCACAGTCTCAGACCCAGTCCTCTTCAACTTACCTGTTCGGTGTCTCTTAGAAAAGCAGCCCTGAGACAACTGCCTGACCATCTTTCAAACAGGCATAGAAATCACAGAACTGAGGATGTGGGTGTAGCTCGGTGGTAGAACATGAGCTTAACATAGTGTGAGATTCTGGGTCTAATGTGTGAGGCACCACAAACAACCAAGTTGCTTGTTGGTGCAGACATTTTTCTATAGAACTGGTAGTAGCATAGACTTGGTGTTTAAGATTTTTAAGTAATATATTAAGAAGAATCAGCAGGAAGGTTGGTGGTCAAGGATCTGAATCCTTGGAGAGGACAAGAAATGGGGTTGAGGATCACCTATAACAAGCTAACTTAGCAATCCATACACACCTTGTCCATATCCATTTACTGATGCTTTGTCCATGTTCCAACAGCCCTGGGGACTAGTCACTAAGGTAACCTCATTTTACAGAGTAGTTAGCTGGCTCCCAGGACCAGAAACTTGTTCCTAGAGAGTAAAACACAGGAGGGACAAAGCAGGAACCCAGATGCCTCCCACCTTGAATGACGGCTGGTGCCTAAGATGATGGGGGGGGGGTGGACATCCTGGTCCTCGCTGTGCTCTTGCTAGCATCAGGTCTGGTGAGACAGCTCAGCAGGCTAACGCACCTGCTTAGGAAAGCACAGGGACCGCGGTTCAATCCCCAGGACCACATGGGACCCTGAGATGGCACAAATACATCAAATGGCTCCCTCTCCCCTCGCTTTCCCAGCGCTCATTTCTTTATTCCTTTTGTGCCTCTATGCCCTTTCTCAAATGTTGGTTGAATTTCAACTAGTTAAGTGGTATGTTTGAGAAATGTCTATGAATTTTTAAAATTAAAATCATCTGGATTTGAAATATACACACTTAGAATGAATGAGAAGGATCATCATAAGCCCGAGGCCAGCCTGATACATCTCAAAAAAATACCTAGCACTTGCTCAGGGTTTGATCCCTGGCACCACATGCCATACAGGCCCTGCCCCCTGGACATGCTGAGTCTGGGTGCGGTGATGCACACCTATAATCCCAGCTCTGGGGAGGCTGAAAACAGGAGGATCACTGAGTTTGAGCTGCATAGTGAAACCCTGCACACACACACACACACACACACACACACACACACCCCAAACTAAAAAAAAATACATCCAAATACATAACTTTTATACATACACATCCTAAAACAGTGACTGTTTGGCCTTTTCTTCCCAATGTCCTAGAGAAGGGTGGAGAGGTCACTTAATCCCTCTCCCAAAGACTCATAGCTAAAGACATGAAAGAGTAACTCAGCTCTCCCTGGCCACTTGCCAAGAAAACTGTGTTTCCAAAACAAAAGAGATGTGTTGTTTGCTGGACACTTGGGCATAGGGCTGAGCAGCTTGAAAATCAGCCTCTTTTACTAAGCAATTTAAATCAGTTCAGTTTTCCATCTGTCTGTGAATGGTACTGCCACACACCAAAGCAGCCACCATCCCTCCTTACACTTCCATGCCAGTGGCTGGACCTTGCTCATCCTGAGGGACCAGCAAGCCCCTGTGTTCCCAGCCTCCAGCACCTCTACACAGATGGCCCCGCCCCACTGGGTGCTCCTTCCTCACCCTCTGGCAGTGTGTGACAGCTGCCTGGCCACAAGGGTTGGGGGGGGGCAGAATAGGCGAGTCATCAGTGAAGCCACCAAAGGCTACCTAAGGCTTCACTGTTCCATTCTCTGTGCTGTACTGTTTTGAAAATTTGTCATGAAGTTTTTTTGTTTTTTTTTTTAAATAACAGGATCCATCAGAACCTTCAGGAACAGGAACAGAACTTCAAAAAGAAATACTCAGTTAAAAATAGGAGCATTCATGACAGATATTCTAAGTTCATTTGAGGAAAATAATTCCTTATGTGGAATAATTTTCTTAGGTGGAAGAAAAAAAAAAAAAGCAAAGTGGCTGCATGTCATTTAAAGAATAAAAGCTAGAAAAGTCCCTGTAAACAAGCTTCAAATTCAATCATCAAATAATAATTGTAAAAATACATCCTGTTAGTTTTAAATGTCAAACACTAGTGTCCCTCAGTACCCATGACAGACCAGTCCAGGACCCTTGAAGATAACAGCCCCTCAGATGCTCAAGCCCTCTGTACATGAAGGCACAGTACTTGCTCCCAAAACATCCTCCTCTATTTTATCTCCAGACTCCTTATAATACTTAATACAATGCAAATGCCAACTAGGTTGCTGATACCCTGTACTTTAAAGCTTGTATTATTTTTACTGTCACCTATTTTTTTTCTGAATAGTTTCAGTTCTCAGTGGAATTCTCAAAAGCAAAAGTTGCAGGTATGGGAGGACTGACCATATATAGGTGGGCAGTATTTATAACAAACCAACTTTGACCCTTTTCCGTGTTAAGACAAATATATCTGAATTTGAAAACAACACTGACCTGAAGACCTTTAAAAAAGGTACAATTATGTTACTCGCTTATCAGGACACAATAAAGCATTTCTAAAAAAGCATTTAGATGTTAAGTGCTTTTCAAAGAAAACAAATGATACAATAAATTTTGAAGTACAAATTATAAGCTGCAGCAAGTTCATAATATTCATAAAAAATACCCTGCTAGAGCATTAACACCCTCAGATTCACATAATAAACCCATGAAGGTGACTGCGTGGGTTTTATCCCATTAGATGGAGGGGCACTCAAGCTAACTAAATTGCCATGGTTACCAAGCTATTTGATATCAGCTCTGGAACTAACATCCTTCCAATAGCTCCATATCAGGAGCACCCCCCATTCCATCCTATCCTCAACCCAATGACTGATAGTGCTGACCCTTGTACAGTAATATCTCCACTCTCCACCACAGCCAAGCACTCCTCCCAATGGCTCCGGTTTCACACTCTTCCCAAGTCCTTTGTTCTGCCTGGACCTTCTCCATCCCCCTCACCTTTTAAAATTCTTCTGATTTCTCAGGGCACCAATTCTCACTGCTGTTACCAACTTTCCCTAGCTCAAGCTAAGGGCCACCCAAGTCTCCTGCAGGACCTTTCCTCACCCCATTCCTATCCCAGACCCTCTCACCCACCACCAGACCCAAAAGGCCCATATGCAACGATACCCCAAGGCACTTGTGTCCGTAGCTCATTTCCCCCATCCTGTCCTTTACTGCTTTCCAAAAAATCTCATTCCACTCACCATGAAGCATTTCTTACTTCTTTCAAATGAAACACAGGCATATTAATTCTGTACCATACCTGCTTTGTGTCTGTCAGACTGATGAGGCGGTCCAGTTCAACAAGTATTAGGCCTCTACTAAAATCCAGGCAGTGTTTAAAATAGACAACCAAAAATGAAGTTATATGATGAACTACTGTAAGGTTGTTAAATGACCTTATATACAGCACCTAAGTGACAAAATATACAGCACAAAACAAGGAATAAGGCTGCTGGGATCAGAGAAAGAGGGAGATGACCACACCTGGCAGAGGGAAGAGGTGGCAAAAAGGTCATAAACAAGGAGAACTGGCCAAGAGGGGAGAAAGGAGGTAGCTAGCAGGTCACCATCACCTACTCTGTGACAAATACATTCTGGCTGTATCTTCAAGAAGATAAGGGACAAGGGCCAGACAGATAGCTCAGCGGACTAAAGCACCTGCTTAGGTAGAGCACAGTGGCCAGGGCTAGATCCCCAGCATGCATGCCACCCCGCCCTTGGGGCACATTGAGAGGATTGAGACTGGGCATGGTGGTGAGCACTTATAATCCCAGTGCTTGGGAGGCTGAAAACAGGGGAATCACTATGAATCCAATCTATGTAGTGAGTTCCTGTAGATCTTGTAGACCCTGTCATAAAATACAAAGTCAGGGGACAGAATAGTCCAAATAGAAAAGCCATCTCAAGTAATTTGGGTTGTCAAGGAATCTCTTCAGCTTCTTTCTAAGAGATGGGGAAGAAGTGAGTTTGGCAAAAAAAAAAAAAAGAAGCAGAGCACCCATACGGGACTTAAAAGTGACCCAGACCTCTGATCAGCACAGCCTCTCAGACTCAAGTTCATTTTTATCAATGCAAACTTCCATAACATGCCACTCACCATACTTTCTTAATAGCAAGAACTTTTATTTGGGGGGGCGCACAGCACTGGGAATTGAACTCAGGGTCTCCTGCATTCCTGCACCTAGGCAAGCACTCTACAGGACTGAACTGTATCCTAAGCCCCAACTCATACTCACTCTCTCTCTCAAGACAAAGTCTTGCTATGCAGTTTAAAAGGCCTTGAACTCACTATGTAGACCAGGCTGGCCTTGAAATAGCAGTGTTTTACCCTGCTTCAGTCTCCCCAGGGCTGGGATTACAGATCTGTGCCACCACACCCACCCCCCCCCTTAAATTTTATTGTGAAGTAAGGTTTTTTTGTTGCCCATGCTGGCTCTACCTCCCAAATGCCTGGGATTACAGAGGCATGCCACCACACCCACCGGCAAGAACTGTTAATGGCTCCCAACTACCTCTGTAAGCATCATGTCTCTGCATGCCACTGGGGCTGTAACCTACTACCTCCTCCACAGAACCTGCATTCCAGGCCTATGGGATCCTCTAAGATTCTTTTACAGAACCCTCTATTTCTCTGCTCCCAAAGTGTCATTTGTTCATCTTTCAAGGCTAAGCCCACATGCCACTTCCTTCTTAAAGCCTTTCCTGGCTGCCCCCAACATTTAGTTGCTCAGAGCTCTACTGCAACACTTGCCAATTCCTGGTACCTACCAGACACCAACTTATCAGAATAACCAACAGAACTGTACCTAACCCATCTGCAAGTACATGGGGCAGAGCACACCACTAGGCAAGCACTGGGTGTCCAATCAGTGCCTGCTGACCTCTGAACAGTCCACTACCTCCATCTTGGTATCTTAATGGGAAAGATTCAAGAATAGGATTCCTGCCCAGTGGCTGTAATCTAGAGGTTCCATTGCCAGAGTCTCTCTCTAGATTACTGGCCTGTGTTCCCAAAATCCATGACAAAAGGAAAACATCCTTTAAAAAAAATGACTAAGAAGGAAAAAGGGGACAAGGAATATAGCTCAGTGGTATAAATGCCTGCTGGGTGTGTGTGTGTGTGTGTGTGTGTGTGTGTGTGTGCGCGCGAC
Source organism: Ctenomys sociabilis (assembly GCA_004027165.1). NCBI lineage: Eukaryota > Metazoa > Chordata > Mammalia > Rodentia > Ctenomyidae > Ctenomys > Ctenomys sociabilis. The sequence goes on from PVKA01019912.1 coordinate 21,580, forward strand.
AAAAGAGCCAGGTGTGGAGTGCATGCTTGTTATCTCAGCACTTGGGAGCCTAAGGCGGGGGACCACAGGAGAGGCCAGCCTGGGCTATGTAGTGAGTTCAGGGCCATAGTGAGACCCTCTCTCAAAAAGAAAAGTACCACCCAAGTTACATTTAAAGAATTATTCTTCCACTCCCCCCTCTAAAAAAAGGTCTGAAATACATTGGGAAGATGAAGCTACTGAATACATAATACCACTTATAGCGGCTGGGGAGATAGCTCAGTAGAATAAGCACTTGCTTATTACAGGTGTATGCTAACACACCTGGCTGATTTCCTATTATTTTGTTTTCCCCGCTAATAACAGTTATTGAAATGGCCCATACAGAGCTGCTTGGTCACCTGTGTGATATGTACAGAAGGGTGTGGTGATGAGCTGTGGTGTGCACTTAATTCTGAAGTGCAAAGAAGAATTTAGTTTAAATCAGAATCATCAGTTAAGTGCTCAGTATGCACAGAAGAATATCTACTGCTTTATGCTTTTAAAACTGATTGTTGGGCCGGGCGTGGTGGCGCATGCCTGTAATCCCAGCACTCGGGAGGCTGAGGCAGGAGGATTGTTGTGAGTTCGAGACCAGCCTGAGCTACAAAGTGAGCTCAAGGCCAGCCTGAACTGCATAGTGAGACCCTGTCTCAAAAAGACAAAAAATAAATAAATAAATAAAACTGATTGTTTCAGAAGTGAAAGCCCAGAGCCAACTGTTTTAATAGCATGCTTCAAGCAAACCATTTAAAACATTTTTAACTTTTGTGTCTTTGTAAGTGGTATTTTGTTGTTGTCGTTTGTTTTTTGCGGTGCTGGGGATTGAACTCAGGACCTTGCGCTTGCAAGGTCTTAGGACTTGGGAGACTACTGAGGCCAGAATATCACTGCAAACTGGAAGCAAGCCTAGGCTACAAAGTAAGTTCAAGACTAGCCTTAACTACACAGCAAGACAAGATCTTATCTCAAAGACAGACAGACATCAGCTATCAACAAATATTATAGAGCATCTTTAAGTTAATGCTACATCAGCGAAGTGTTGAATCAAAAGATTTGGTTTCTAACCTTCAATAGTAGACCTACTTTTATTTATAATGAACAAGCATTTTTAAAAGTTTTATTTTTATTTATTTTTTTGAGAGGTCTCACTACGTAGAGTTCAGGCTGGCCTTGAACTAACAGCAATCTTCTTGTCTCAGTGTCCCTGCTTCAGCCTCCTGAGTGCTGGGATTGTAGGTACCACCACATCTAGCTAGTAACAGTTTGAACAGATGATATTATTACTTAGTTATCTTTTTAACCAAACAACAGGAAGAGAACCTGCACATCAGGTCAGTGTCAGGTATTTTAGGTATATCATTCACAACCATTTTTCCCAGCAAATCTATGGATAAGACTATCTCCATTTTATAGTGAGACAACTGTGATCTAGGGAATCTAAGTAGCTTGTCCACAGTAATGCAGCGAGTGGCAAAAAAGAACACATGCCTAGGTCTATTTTACAAGTGACTACACACTGTATGATTCTGCCATTCTTACCATACGAAGTTAGGAACAAGCAAAAATCAACCCACAATGTTATGTCACCTCTAGGAGGATAACAGGAGAATACCAGCTCCTTGAAGGGAGTAGGTACAGACTAGAAAGCAGAGCAGGAACCTTCTGTAGCAGCGTGTTTCCTTCTTTATCTGTACAGTATAAACATATGCAGGAGTTCACTTAGTTCATTTTGCAATGGTACTGTATGCGGTGGTACTTAGTTTTAAAAACTCCAGTCAACGTCAAGTCCATATTCATAACCATTAAACCACACTAGCCACTGACAGGACCAAGCCACACTCTGGAATTGATTCCCTTAATCAATTAAAAAAAAATTCTGATAAGCAGTGTACATATTAATCACATCAGAGTGGAGACATCTGAATAATAACCGCGGTTTAAAATGCCACAGAATGAAAAGTAGAAAGTATCAGTTTCCTGGCTACTGGGAATTTCCCCTCCGAAGCAACAGCAGAACTTTTTTTAAAAGTTAAACTGTGCTACAAGGGAATGTTTATAGAACACAGAAAATAATTTATAGCAAAGCTCTACTTGTCTACAGAAATGCTGAAAGCTAAAATAACAAAAATGTTTCAAATTCTACAAAACTTTATCAATGCTGATTCTTAAAAGTTTGAGTTTTGTTATAAAAATTAAGTCAACCCAAGACAACAAAGCTGATGAGCAAAGGCCATGAAAATTAAAATTAGTGAAAACCTCAACTCACAGCTGAAAAATAGAAAATTTAGTACAAGTAAGTTTTTCTAGCTGATAAAAGTAACTGACAAACAAATTCTCCACCAAGTAACAAGTTTTCCTCACTGCAGCTGTGCAGTTCCATCACCTGGGCAATGATGAAACCATTACATCAAATCTCTCACAACCTTACCCCACACACACACAAACACGCACCTCTTATCCAAACAGTAATTGCCTCTCCTGAGAGAGGAATCTATTTCTTCCTATACTGTGGAGACATATATGGCAAGGGCATACCAATAGTTATCCCATCTTAGAGGGGGCAGGAAAAAACAGCTAAGTCCACAGCTGTTGGTGTTAGGTACAGTCATCTTTCCTGGATGCTTTTGATTATGCAGCCAGTGAATATTTACCACTTTTAAATGACCACAGCTTTGTTTAATTTTCAGTTTAAACTTTGACACACATAAAAAAAAAAAAAAAAAAAGATACAAGGTAACTGATAGAAATAACATTAACTCTGGGCACACACATATGAGACAGAGAATACTTCAATATTGGTAATTTATGCACCACCAGCAGCAGTGTTGCAATGCATTACATAACCAATTACTATTCTAAGTTTCAAGATTCAGTATTCATAAGGCCATTTTCATTTAGTATTTTTTTAAGACTGTCAGCATTAAAAAACTAAAAAACAAGACAAAAAAAAAGCCAAAGTATTATGTCCATTAAGTTAGAAAAAATTAAAGGCACAGTACTTCAGAAATGAATCAGTATTCCTAAACTTTGTTTTTTTATTTAAAAGGTATTATAAAACATTAAAAACTAATGCTTTGAGAAACAAAGAATTTATTTTTTAGTCCCTCCATTAGCTGAAAAAGCCCAACACATTTCTACCTAAAACATACTACATTTTCTCCAACAATGCATCAAGTATATACATGTAGGTGATTTATGCCTGGATTTTTCTGTTTCTTAATAGGACTCTTTAAAAAAAAAAAAAAAAAAAACCACACATCTGAGGAAACAGTAAAAAACAGAATTATCAGTTGCACTTTCCTATTTTTAGATAACTGTAGTATATTACAACTACAGAAATCGAAGCCATGTTTTTAAAATGAAATATTCAAAACTACAAGCCTATACACCCTGTTCTCCTCTAAAGGGCGGGGGTGGGAACAACTATCAGTTTTACAACAAGCGAACTATCTTTACAGTTCTTAAAAGATTACTTCATTCCTTGAATTTTTAAACTTGTTTCATCTGCCAAATTTGGCAGATCTAGGACTCAAATCTAAAGGGGTTCCCACCATATTGATTACAGACATAATCAATTCTCATTAGCCACTTAACACTTCTTGAAGTCACCCAATTCGTCCTCAAAACAATCTCATAAAGTAGACACTACCATCTCCAAAACCAGATATGAATAAAATGAGGCGCAGGTGAAAAACTGCATCAGGTCACGGCAGAATCAAGACTAATGGGGGAGGGGGTGATGAGGCTCTCACGAATTTAATGCAGAAATTAGTGCATTCATCTGCACAAGAAACCAAACTAAAATGACCCCTTGCTGCAGGAAGAGTCCCTTGAGAAGAAGCAATATTCCACACTAAAAAATAGCTTCAAACAGAAGACCTAATAATAAACACATTTGTAAGGGCTGGGCAGGCCAGAAAAGGTTAACTAAAATTATTTAAGCAGAGTTCTTTCTACACAGAGCGTGGACTTATCTGATCTTAAAATCTAATCTGGCTTTAAGGGCACACAGGCGAGCCCTAAATCCCCAAATTCCACTAGGTTTAACCTCTATTCAGAAGAAACAGAACTGAGAGCTGGGTTAGTAGGAACTGAGCAGCCCGGCCGCGTCGGTCCTCTTTCCTGCTCAGCTGTCAGATCAGCACCGATGAGACCCAGAGACCACAGGGGAGCTCCAGACTGGACTTGACCCGGGTTTCCGCCTTCCTAGTATCGGTCCTGGCCTTGTGACCACCTCGTTAACCATCCCTTCATCTCCCGAGGCACAAATAATTACCCTGGAAGAATTTGTTATAACAAGTAGCAGCCCATATTCCCCAACTGGCTCCGCAACCAGAAAGGCTAGACTCCCACAGGGAGGGGCAGGAGAATCTAGTTTTAATTGTTCTGAACAGTCTACGAAGTTAGGGAGGGTGAAATGGTCTTGTGGAGAAGTATGGGACCAAGACAAACCATCCTTGTTTTGGGCAAGAGAGATCCTACTTGCCAAGCCAGGTTATAAATGTATGCATTGTATTATTTTTGAAGATGATCTTTTACTCTGGCACTGGTGGGAGAGCCCAGACTGGGGCCCTCCACCTGGTTAAGAAGATGGGGAGGTGGAGTTCCGGCAGCTTCCCAGGCCAGAGTGTAAAATGTCGGGGTCTGGAAATTCACAAGGTTTCGCTGCCTCCGGCAAGGTCCTCCTGCCGTCCTGCAGGTTCCGGACCCGCGCGGCGGGCTCCGCGACCCCCACGCCCACCGCGCCTGGGTTCTGCGGGGGCCGGCTCCATGCACCCGCCGACCTGACCGCCCCCAACATCTCGGGCAAGCAGGCTGGTTAATCATTCAATGTGAGCTGTGTGGAATATTTTTTAGAGGTCAAAGCGAAAGGTTCTCCCTAAGTTTCGTAGAAACCGGTCTTTGGGGATCTAGAGGCGGCAGTGCAGGAGGTGGGGGTGGGGCGCGGCTCGCAGAACACCTGATCTCCCCATGCGGCACCGGAGCCCGGTGCACTGCGAGGGTGGGGTGCGGGGATGCGGGCGAGACTTCGCACACGGCCCCCTCCCCAAAACGCCAGCGCGCCGCGACCAGGACGCTCGGTCCCAGCTGCCCCTTACCAAAGCCCCTTCCCACATCACCGGGGCACGGGATCCCCGGAAGTTGGGGTGCGGCAGGAAACGGGACGGCCCCCGGGCCCCAGGGAGTGGGTGTGGAGTAGGGCCAGCGGCTCCGGGGCCCGCGGCTGGGGCTTCGTTCCCACTCTCGGGAGGGCGCGAGAGCCTGAATCCGGCAGAAGCCACCCAGGAGCGGGCTCCACGCGGGGCGCCCGGACGGAGACGGAACTGGGGAGAGGGTCAGGGGCGCGCGGAGGCCGGCGGCGCGGGGCGGGGTGGAGGGTGCGGTGGGAAGGGTGGGGGTTCCCGCCGCCGCAGGCCCTACCTTGCCGAGGCGCAGCTCCAGCACGGCGGGGCGGGGACGGCAGACTGCGGCCGCATCCACGTCCCAGCCGCTCCGCGCGGCTCAGCCCGGCGACTGGCACCGCTCACGCTCCATGCGCCGCGCCTGGCGGAACGGCTCGGCGGGGTCGGCGGCGCCTGGGCTCGGGCCGGCCTCCCGCACTTGTTGCCGCCGCCGCAGCTGCGCCTCGCTCCCAGCTCGGGCTCTCCGGGCGCCGCCGGCCCCGCCCCCGCCCGACGCACCAATCAGGCCCAGCTCCTGCCTTGACGTCACGCCCAGCCCGGCCGCGCACCGCCCAGTGCCGCAAGTTTTGGGATGGTCGGGCTCCCGCCGCCAGGCCCGTGGGCTCCAGTGTCTACTCGGGCTCTGGCTTTCCTTAGCTTCCGGGAACCTCTGCCCCTGCCCACACCTGGAAAGAGAAAGGTTAAAGTAGGTGAGCACTGTGGATCACTAGGAAGCGGACTCCCCTGCAACAGCAGGGCAGCGGGAGAGTGCAAGCCCGGCCCGCTCTGGTCCAGCCCGCGTCCCTCCGGCCAGAAGCCCCTCCGCAGGCCAGGCAGGGCGGGGGAGCGCGGTGCACCGACGGTGAGGACGCCGGGCTGTGACGGAGCCGAAACGGATCCCGGACCCTTCTCAGTGCTGGGTGGGGGTGAGAAGCTTGGAGAAAGGAAGGAAAGCCCGGGCTGAGGGGGACCTGACCTCTCTCGCTGCCCGCCCACCTACAGCCACCTACAACCACCTACCACCACCTCTTACAAGTCCAAGCCACTGCTGCAGGATCTTAGGGTCTCCCGTCCAAAACATGGAATCAGGGAGAGCTGGTTCTTCTCGAAGCCCCCCTCCCCCAAGCCTCAGGAAGTCGAAAATACAAGGTGCCGGCCGCTGGGAAGTGAGCCCACGCTGCGGCCTGGGGGTCGGAGCTGACAGCTGGACGCAGCCGGGTGGCTGAACGCTGACCCCTCGCGACACTGCAGGGCTCCGCGGGCTGGGAGGGGCTGCGCCGACTACACCTAGCCACAGGAGGTCCCGTGCCTGGAGCGCCCTCCTAGCCTAGCACCTTCCTGCTCACTGAGTACTATTAGCAAAGATTAGCCCTAGCCGCTGATGGCACCACTTTGGGGCCCCCAGGTAAACCCGGCGCTACCAGATGGAGAAGTTGCTCAGGTTAGGCCCAGCTCAGCCAGCAAGGGCAATGACCACTCCTTGGGGAACGAAGGCTCCACCCGAGGCGCACCTACCTACCCCTTTGCAAGGTTGTTATCTCTCTGGTTAAAAAAAAACAAACGAGCTTTTCTAGATAATTGTACTGAAGAATTAGGAACACTTCAGCCTACTGTTTGCGTTTGAAAGGCAAGCAAAGATGGAGTGAGGTAAGAGAAAGGAATTGTTAGTATCAGAACTTGTAAGCCCAGCTCACACAAGATCACCCAAATTTTTTTTTTATAAATTTTAAAAAGTCTTTTATTCATTTATTTACTTGGTACAAGGTCTCGCTATACAGCTCGGACTCTTGTCTCAGCCTCCCCAGCGCTGGTATTACAGGCATGTGCCACCATGCCCAGTTTCGGTGCCCAGCATGGCACCCGGGGCTCCAGGCTGGCATGCTTGCAGTACTAGGGATCGAACCAGAGTCCTTGCGCTTGTCAGACCGGTGCTTAGAACACTGAGCTATTTTCCCCAGCCTGTTTTTGTGTTTTGAGACAGGGTCTCGCACTGTAATTCAACTGGCCTTCAAACCACTATGGAGTTAAGGCTGGTCTTGGACTCTGAAGCGATCCTCATGCCTTAGCCAATCCAGTGCTGGGATTATGCACCATCAACCCAGTTTTGTCTGCACTTTTAATCTCCAGCAAAAGAGCAGGTTGTGGGGCAACCCGCTCGGGGGCCCCCCTTCTGTCCCTCTCCGACAGAAGCTTTTCTATCCAATAAAGTTTTTTCCTCAAAAAAAAAAAAAAAAAAAAGAGCAGGTTGTTGATGGAAGCACAGAGACACAAGGGTGTGGCCCTCTAGAAAGAGAAATTCTGAGTCAGTGGACCTGGAAATGTTATGATTTGCAGCCTTAAGACCTTACTGCTTTTATGCTGATCACGGGTTCCTAAAACTGATGTTTGTGAAACACAATGGCTTATGTATGTTTGTTTTTAGTTTTTTGGTTTGGCTTGGTTTTGGTTTGGTTTGATTTGATTTTATAAGAGTCTCACTCTGTAGTTTAGGCTAGATAGCCCAGTCTGGCCTCAAATTTCATGAGAACCTCCTGTCATAGTCTCCAGAGTGCTGGGATTATAGACATGTGCCATCATGGCCAGTTTGTTACCTTTTATATATTCATTGAAAGGACATTGGATGGATTCATATGGCCAGTTGACCACAATTTGGGGATAGGGGTAGGAGACGGAAGGAGGCTAAACTTTATTGCTACTAACTTTGGGTTTTCCTAGTTTAAGTTACTTTCCTACTTTCATTAGAAAGCTAATAAGACATTTTAAATTAAGAAATTAGAACCCTACCTGAAAGTATAAATTAGCCACTTATCAGTACAAATATTTAATAACCAAAACTTGCATATTTTTTCAATAAGTTTTATAAGATACTATAAAAGGAAATATTAAAATGAAAATTTTATCACATTGATTCAGTACAGAAATGGGTTAAAATGACACGTGCTCAAGATAACAGCACTAGGGAGGTTGTCTTAGTTACTCTTCTCTCATTGCTGGGACAAATACCCAACACCCAAAATGAAGGAAGAAAAGGATTATTTAGCTCACAGTTACTGCAGGTTTCAGTCCATACTCAGCTGGCTCCAAGGTAGAATGGCACATGACAGAGAGCAGCAGTTCTTGGCAGCTGAACATCAACAATGACAACAAAGAACAATGGCTCAAGAAAGTCTGTCTCTGTCTCTTATACTACATTCAGGCTCTCTGCCCCAGGCTGGGGAAGTACTCACACCCATAATCCCAGCAGTACTAAGAACCATAATCCCAGCCTTGGATCACACATAATCCCAATGGATCATGAGTTAATCACAAACTCTAGAAGTCCCCACCCCATGACTACTTGAGGCTTTGGGGGGACAACTAGACACACACCATAACAGGCTGAGGCAGTAGAAGCTAGCCTGGGCTACAAAGTGAGCTCAAGGCCAGCCTGAACTGCCTATCAAGACCCTGTCTGAAAAAGACAAAAAAAAGTACATAAACTCGTTACCCTAGTGACCACTGCTGTAAATTGTTAGTTAATAAATAAATGAAGCCTGTTTCTTTCATTCTATATCAAAATAGTTTTGAGTACATGTCCTTTGGTTTAAAGGTATCTGCAGGCAGCTGTTCTGATCTTTAAATCCTGTGAGGGATGAAAACTGGCATCCTAAGAGTCTTATGTGCTACTAAAGTAATATTTTCACCTTTTTTTGGTGGAACCGGAGATTGAACTCAGGCCCTTGTGCTTGCCAGGCAAGCGCTTATTCTACTGAGCCATCTCCCCGGCCCAAAAGTAATATTTTCTTAACTGTGCATCTTTAAATGCAATCCCACTGGTCAAAGGCACATTTTCAGGGATTGCCAGCCTAGGAGTTTTTAGCAAGGAACTGCTACAGTGTCAGCTGGCAGCAGACAAGGAAGTTAAGCTTTTGTCCTTCATAGATACCAAAGGCCAGGCAGGCCCTAAAATTTAAAAATAAAGGGCATTCTCTTCATGGTGCCATTTATGAGTGTAGTTGTGTCAGCAACAGTTACACTGTAATTTCAGTGGCATGACTCAATGCTAGATTCCACACCCACTTGGCAGTGGTCCCTACTATTAGGTTAGGACCAGGATTTATCATCAGTAGACAGACATGTATTATTCATTGCTTCAACTGTATGTTCTGACTACTTGCTAGAGGTGGTGCATAGGGATCACACATAATCCAGGACTTGGCACTGGAGTGGTGAACATTGAAGACACAGATTTCTCTCTTAGAGCCCACAGTGTATCTAGAGAGAGAGTTCCAGTTAGTTGTGAGATGATTGAGTAACTTTCCCTAGGTTTAATGAAGTTAGTGTCACTGGGACTTTGGGGAAGCAGGACTGGTCAAGTGTAGGCATAGGACACAATTGGACTAGACAGGAATGAGGGGAAGAAATAAAAGGTACTGAGGACAGGCAACTCTTGAAAGATTTGACCATGTAGTATAAGAATTGGAGGACTGAAATCAGAAGACTGGTACAATGGACTAGTTCATCCTAGTTTACATATTTTTAATGATTCTTAAAATGGAATAACTTGAGTACATTTGAAGTGAAGAGTAGGATTCCATGACAAGAGAAAATGAAGGTACAGCAGAGAAAGGACAATAGATAGTAAATGTTCCTGTACCCAAGGGAGAGGGTGGAACCAAACTATGAAAGTTCAAAGTTTGAACTTGAACTGGGACCCCTCTTCTATTATAACATGAAAAAGGAGGTTGCAGGATTGAACCATGCCGGATTACTGTAGATAATTAAATCTTTTCGCATGATTATTTCTTACTCTGTGACTTAAGGTATGAGATGTGAAGAGAGTGGAGGAAGTCTGATTTAGTCACTGCAGAAGGTTGTGAGAACCAGAGAAACACCCAGATAGCAGGCAGCATGACAGATTGGTGGCCCTCTATACGGTTTCCTCCAACAGCTTAGCTGCCCACTCAGGCCCAGGTGAGGGAATTGCTAGCATACAAGAGCAAAGGAATTGAAAGCCTTGATCAAAATGAGGTTGCTATGATATATGACCAAAGAGAAAAGACATAAGTCAAAGGACTGGAGAAGTAAAAAATGTCAGGTCTTAGTCAAACACAAAGGAGAGGATGTTGGTTCAGACATTTGGATGGTGAAGGAAGAGGCTTAGGAGGTGAAGTGTAGACTCATGGCAGAGGTAGGATGTGATAAAAGCTTTGTAGAAAAGGTAATCATTGGAGAATATGAGGTCAGGAATTAAGAGTGAGGGTATTAGATGGACTATCTGTGTGAATGCAGCCATCCAGGATGTGGGTGGGAACTAGTGTTGTGAAGCAGAAAAAAGAAATGACATGATCAGAAGATGGGAAGCACCAGGAAGGGGAGAAGAGATAATATGTCCGGGCAGCAATCTCCTTAAAGGAGGTGGAGAGGAGATAATCAGGTAGACAGTGCACCTCCACCCTGGGCCCTGAGGGACACAGGGAGAGTTAGTCACGTCATCTCCCAGCAAAGCAATGAAAACAAAACAGGACTCTAATTCTGAACAGAGATTGACGGTGGGCAGATGACTGGATAGCAAGATGGATGGACAGACTCTACCTTTGATTCAGTTTGTAGAGGGCTATGTAGAAGGATTTGGGGCTAACAGGTGGCTTGAAAGGTAAGTCAGCCCCTGGAAAGAACACTGGCATGACAAAGAATAGAGGCCCGGTTCTGCAAAAAAAAAAAAAAAAAAATAGAGGATCTAGGAGAGAATGAAAACAAAAGTGAGTGGCACAGGGGACTTTGCCTTGGTTGTCCCCTTATGCAGCCTGACCCAGGAGCAAAACAGGGCCACATCACCTCACATTTCTTTTCCTTCCTAAGATGGCTGTCATGATATGTAACATGGGAAAGCCTATCACTCTCCTTCTTCCTTCTCTACCAGAGGCTTTCAGTCAACAGTCCCCTGGAGGCCCTATGTAGCAATCAGTCAGGAATTCCAGACTTACCCTACATCAGCTCACCTCTCTTCCTCAGCTTGTTGCCTTTAGTCTCAGTTTCATTGTCTGAAGGATGATACTAAAACACATCTACCCAGAGCTATTGCAGAGAAGAGGATATAAATTAAATCCATACTGTAAAAAGTTGTATGAATGTGTGCAATTTCCTATGTTTATAGCTCCTCTCCCACCACTATGCACACCTCTATCTCTTCCAGTAGCCCTCCAAAGAACACTGAATCTGTGCTCCAGTGGAAGTTGTAATTTTGCCCCAGGGACAGGACAAATACATCCAAAACAATTAGAAAGGCATGCACAGCTGGGTCTGATTAAGTGCTAAATTGTAAGGTGCGGACAATAAGAGAGCTGAGATCAGAAAAAGGAATAATTAGCCAGGGTTGGGGAAGTCTGGGAGGCTTCCTAGAGAAGCTAAGGTGGAAAGCACCCAGGTTGCTCACTTAGCCTAAGAATATTTGCAAATATGCACATTTCCTTGTGACTGCAAATACTGTTGACTGACAGCAACCTGGTCTACACAAAGGTTCTAGGTCTTGGGTTTCCCTTGCCAGCCTTGTGTGCCAAGGCTGTGTGCCAGCCTTTTGTGCTCCTGGAGCCCTGTCCCTCTCAGGTATGCAACTGCTTCTGACGGGGTAACCTGCGGGATGGACTACCTACTCAATCTGTGTGCTTTGCCCTAGGCTTCTCATTTGGGTTTTCCATGTCATCTATTTTTCTGCCAAAGAATCTCAGACTAGCTGTTAGCAGGTTTCCTGGACCCCTTCACTGGACCCCCATGTGGCTATTGCTAGCTACACTGCAGGCTTTTGAGCAAGTTAACCTGGATGCCTTTCCTTTTTATTTTATTTTATTTTTTTAAAGGCTTTTTTGTTTTTTTTTTTACTAGGGATCAAACTCGGGACATGTGTTGCCGGGCAAGTGCCTAACTCACTGAGCTATATCCCCAGCTCCTGCCTTTCCTTTTTATCTTTCGAGCTCTGTTGCCTCACTACCTGGCCAGCATGCATGCCCACAAAACCAAAGTCCTGGGCCACACCTGCCTTCTTTGTTCTTTACAACCTCAGTAGTCAGGAGCATCCACTAATCCACTATTCGGATCATAGCCCTGCACAGCAGGTACCCAGAGTTCAAGCATCTCCAGGCCCAGAGCTGCTTTCTACTTCCTAGTTTCTATTGGAACCAGCTTCTGTAACCTTTTGGAGACAGTTGAGAATGAAGGCCTCCTTCCTCAGTGCAGGCCTCATAGCCCCATGGCCTGAATGGTACCTCAGCCCTACACCTCCATTCTTTTTCAGCACAGGCTTAGCGGGGGTCCAACCATCCCTAAAGGTCATGCACAAGATAGCAGCAGCAGGAACCCTGAGACCTCTGTAAGCTGTGAATGTAGGCTGTTTGAGATGAACAACAATGTTTTGCTGATTTATTAATCAATAACATGTGAGTCTATGAAAATGAGCACTTCTGTCAGTGAATAAAATGTTAATCACTAAGGGAAAGTATAGAATCTTGGCACTTGAGTTCTTAGAACTGTAGGTCAAATTTCTTGGAACAAAAAGGGAAGAAAAGAAGGAAAGCCAATGGTAGAGATAATATCTTGAATGTTGGACAATCAAGTCACAAGTTAATAATCACCTGGCTTTTAAGCCAGATCTGTGCTCCCAAGGTTACTCTGACTTTGCAACAGCAAAACAACAAAGCCTCATTATCAGATGCAAATACTAGAAACAAATGTCATGATCCCTGGAGGCCTTACTCCGTATCCCACAGTCCTAGTGCCAGCACTTAGAATTCTCAGGTCAGTAAAGTCCCGCTTGCATGTGACAGTGTAGTGTAGTGGAGCACAAAGTTAGCCATTTCAAGGAACACAAACAGCTATTCTTAGGGTCATCATGTGGAACTCTTGTTAGAGAGAAATGCAAAATCATACTTGTATCATCAAACTGCAATGTAAATTCAAGAGAAGAGGCCCATAATGGCACCACCAAGCATGAGACAGTGCTGTTAATATGATTATCCAGGCATAAGCCTATTAGAGAACTTAATGCCTCTTTGCTGGCATCATGCTCTGTAAAGCTTCCTATGGTCTAGAAACTTTCAGTTGTAAACACAGCTGTTATAAAACAGTAATTTCCAAGGGGCATTACAAAGATCTACTGACCTTTACCAAAGGCCAACATTGCCTGGCCAAGAAGGACATTTCTGGAAAATGAAAACTGGTCAGCTTTTATTAAGGAAAGAGGTATTTCTGACTCTGAGCCTGATGAAGTTTTCCAACAGTCTAGCTGTGGATGCAATTGTGAGGTCTAGCTTCTACCTGGATAAATGCCAGCTCATGCATAGCAATCCAGGACTTTGCTGCAGGTGAAAATCATGCTAAGAAAGTCTTCAAACTGAGGCTCCTATCCCACTCTGGGAAGAAGCTGAAGTCCTTTGGGGGAAACTAATTTCTTTCTCAAAGAGTTGCCAGAGGCTAAGGCAGGAGAACTGCCACAAATTTGAAGTTAGTCTGGGCTACATAGTGAGACCCTGTCTCAAAAACACCCCCAAAGAGTTCGCTGGAAGAAGAAATAAGGTCGTTTATGACCAAGTGCCTGAGTAAGTGTATGAGGTATGATTAAAAACTATGATGAATGCTTACCTTTTTTTAATGTATTGCAGTGAAAAACACATTGATATTAAGCCCCTTCCAAGTCCTTCTTCCTTTGAAAAATCTATCTCATCCTTTGTACCACTTTCTAAAGTACTTCTGAAATCCTCTGTCTTTAGTTGTACTGTCATAACAACTCGGTGTCCACAACTGATTTAAAACCTGTATCTTTCATGGCCATCCTGTCTCTGGGGAAGAGCCAGAAGTTACAGAATACCAGACCTGGTGAATAATACGAATAAGGATCCACTGCTTTTTACAAGCCTGTCTTTCTGTTGGATGATACTTGGCAACAACATTCACTGTATTTTTTTTATCATCGCATTTCATAAACAACTTTTTCAGAAAGTGGCAAGAACAATGAGATAAGTGTGTTCAAAGTGAGGGGGCCATGTCTTTTACTATAATTTTTTTTGGCTCTCTCTCGCTTTTTTTGGGGGGGGCAGAACTGGGGATTGAACTCAGGGCCTTGCACTTGCCAGGTAAGTGCTTATTCTACTGAGCCATCTCCCCGGTCCCTATAATATTTTTTTTTATTTAACCATTCCCAATAGTTTTCAGTTAGTCCATGTTACCCTCCTTGGCATGGGCCATGGGACCAAGTCCTCATGAGGATGAAGAACAGGTTACCACCCCAGAATAGATCCTAGGCAGGCTCAACATTTGTCCTGCGTCCCACAGGTATATTATTCTGTCTTTTTTTTTTTTTTCTTTTTTTGTCTTTTTGAAACAGGGTCTCACTATGCAGTTCAGGCTGGCCTTAAGCTCACTTTCTAGCTCAGGCTGGTCTCGAACTCACAATAATCCTCCTGCCTCAGCATCCTGAGTGCTGGGATTATAGGCATGCGCCACCACACCCAGCAGTATTCTGTCTTTTGTGGCAAGGGTTCTGACTTTATCATCATCATGCAGAACCAAAACACCAATTGCTTTCCCTTGGAAGTATAGAAAATAGTTTCTTTAGTTAGTGTCTTAGTTACTTTTCTCGTTGCTGAGACAAAATACTGGACACCCAAAGTGAAAGGGGAAAAGATTTATTTGGCTCACAGATTGTGGAGGTTTCAGTCTATAATCACCTGGCTGCAAGGCAGGGTGGTATGGCAATCAGACCTCCCAAAGGAGAACCACTCATAGGGCAGAAGGCAGCAAAGCAATAAGGGAGAAAAGACAAGTCTCTTTCTGTTCCTTATATTGTATCCAAGCTACCAGAATTAGGGCGGTGCCAAACCAATCAGTGCACTGATTTAGTATTCACCATCCTTAATCCTAGCAACCTTAATCCTGGCATTGCACTACAAATCAACACACACTCTCTAGATTCATCAAAGGCTAAAATAGCCCTACCTATGACTGCATGAGTGTTTGGGAAGACCACTAGACATAGCTATCATAGTTAGCTTATTAGTAAGGAAGCTGGCAGAAGGGCCTAAGATAGAGTGGGGTGAACAGCCACCTTAATAAAAATTAAGACAGTGAACTAGGATTTAGGACAAAGGATGCATTTCCTCAGGCCATCTGGGATACAATACTAAAGGGAGGTGCAGCTACTCCCTACTAAGTTCCTGATTATTTTAGCAAATTATAATACAAATTAACCAGTTCCTTCTAAGATCCCAGATTCCTGTAAACCCTCCATATTTAATAACTGGGTTAAAAGCCTGAGCCCCAGTTGATCATCTTAAATCCACAGCACCACCTATGATAAATGAACATGAAACAACTGAGCAATTCCTGTGCTCTGTTTTAAACTTTTTTTTTTCCTGTGCTCTGTTTAATCTATAATTAACTCTACATCAGGGGACTGTGGGGCCACCCCATTTGGGGCTCCTCTTGGAAATCTAGGAGTTATTCTCTTTGTTACCTATAAAAACTCTCTTAATTTTTTCCATTGGTTCAAGACTCCATTCCTTGGTGTTCGCAGAATCATGAGCCTGGTACCCACTTGGTAACAGGAGGCACTTGCTTGGTCCTCAGGACTTAAGGACTTATGAAATGTACTCGGAAAGTCCATCCAGGCCCCAGCAGATCATCACAGGAGGGACAGGGCATCCTCCTCCAGTAGGACGGTCAGTACTTAGGAAGATCAGAGCAATGGATAGTCTTAAAAGTGAAGCCGGGGGGCAACCCACTCAGGCACCCCTTCTGTCCCTCTCCAACAGAAGCTTTCTTTCCAATGAAGTTTTACCTTCAACTTCCATTTGTTCCTAAAATTCATTCTTCAGTTTTAGAGAACACGAACTCATCCAGGTCAGGTCGGGAGTCTTACTTCCCTGTATCATTTGGAGGTCATCCACTGAGATCATTGGACGGAGCCTCTTGCAGGTGTTGCTATTCTAGATGCTTCTGCAGTAATGTAGGCACAAATGGTTCCCACCCTGGGCTTTGGAAGCTGCAGTGTGATCTGCACGTCAGCCTCTCGGCCCTTGCCTCTCCACTTGCTGTGTCCCTTCTGGCTGCTCCAGAGCCTGCCTGCCTTCCCTGAACTCTCTGCACTTCATGAGCTGCCTTGGAGTCACTGCTTGCGTCTGTGCACACCGCCCCCTCTTGGATGAAGCAGGTGCTGTGCCTCCTTCCTCCAGTTCTGTGAGGCCCTTGATGCATTCTTCCCTTCACCCACAGCCTCCATTCCCCAGACTGATTGCCATTTCCATGAGTGCCAAACTACCAATGTCTTACATGGTCAAAGTGTCTTTACTATAATCGGTCTTCTCATAGACTGTGGTCAATGCAGTGGTCATTGTCAAATTGATTCTTAACTCAGCACAAGTGTACAATGGACATTGTTCATTAAATGCATAAAACCAAAAATAAAAAAAGTGAGGCAGGATATATAAATAGCATATGTGAGTCATAAAACACACTGAGCCAAAACAATCACACACAAAGAGCAAGAACAGGTAAGACCTGGCGTGGTGGCACTCGGGAGACTGAGGCAAGAGGGACTGTTTCAAGTTCCAGGCCAGACTGTGCTACATACTGAGTTCAAGTCCAATCTTAAGTACACAGCGAGACCTTGTCTTAAAAGAACAAAACACTAGTTGCTTCTGGTATAAGATGATAACTGTTTGGAGAGAGGAATAAGAAAATATTCTGGGGAAGGAAAATATTCTCTCTTGAATCATAGTTATGTAGGAGCATACCTTTGTCACAACTCATCGTATGGAATACTTCAGATTTATGCTTTTTTTTCTACACAAAAAAGAGAATCCTTTATTAGCCACTCAGCCAGGCATTTTATTATAAATTATACTTCAAAAAATAAAAAAGGAAGCAGTAATCTTTAAGCAGAGGGGCGTATGGACAAGCAGGGGAGAAAGGCCTTTCCTGGCAATCCCACTGCCATCTCAGTCAGTGTCCCCAGGACCAACCTTGGGCAAGTAGAGTTTTCAAATAAATTAGTGATAGGGGCATTTTTGTTTGTTTGTTTGGGTTTTTTTCTAAAAATCAACATCCTAGATCTGGACAAACCATTTCAGTTCAAGCCTTCTTCCTTTACTTTTTGAAAGCCTTTTCATCACTATTTCCTTCCTTTCTCATCTAAGGTCATTCTAGAAAATGGTTTTTCAGAGTCAGCACCCCTCCACCCCCAGCACTGCACACACATAGTTGTCTAAGGTTGGCTTTATTAATTTATAATGTTTGTCTCTTTATGAGACAGATTTCTTATCTCATTGATTGGGATGGAATCATAACACCCTTCCTAAGCCACTCACTGGCAAAAGGGAATGATAATCACCCTGAATCTATAAGGCTAATTAGGATTTACTCCTGAGTCATCACATGAAGAGGGTATGGGCCCCTAACACACACAGGGTTCTTTTGGCCAAGACAAATGGAGCACTGCAGTAGGGTTTTTCAGCTCCAAGACAGAGGTTGGCAAGTAGGACATTTGTTGGGGAGTATTCTCAGCATCAACACCTACAGCAAAGTGAAATAAACAAGAATTTACTTTCTTTTTTTTTATTTTAGGGAAGGGTCTACAGGGTGTTCAGGGTCTCACTACTAGATTGGACTCCTAGTGATCCACCTGTTTACAGCCTCCCAAGAGCTGGGATTCCAGGCGTGCTCCACAAAGCCCGGTCTCAGTTGCCATCTCAGTGGGCCCGGGAGCAGGGCCAGCATGGGAGGCCCAGGGATCGAGCTCCTAGCACCTGCACTTGCTTGCAGGCACTTTAATCTGCTATTTGGCCAGCCTAGGTATTTACTTTAAAGAGAGAAACTGACATGCAATGCAATCCTAATGATGGCTTCAGCTGGTCCCGCTGGAGGGCAACTCCAGTACCACACTCTGAGTTGTTCCAAACTGGGATGAGAGGACTAGGCCTGTAAACACACCTGCATCTGTTGGTCATTAGATATAGATTTTGAGCACGATGTGAGGCAAGGTGGCGTTCATCAGCAAGTTGTCTCAGAGAGGGGTTCAGATAATAGTTGCTGCCACAGTACTCTAGTAGATAGAGGAAGGAGTTCTTCAGTCATGGTGGAATGGCTTGAGTGTCACATGTCATCTACAGTAGGGGAGATGGACTTGCGAGGCAATCTCTCATCTGCTGTAAACCAAACTGGAGTCCACTCTGGACCAGAAAAAAGTATCATGTGTAGCCTTTACCAGGACTATCTTTGGAGCCCATCATCCCCTATCCCTCAACTTGCTTAGGGGAACAGAAGACCTATATGGGTCAGCCATTACTCTGGTCTTTAACAGAGCAGCCAGAGGGCCAGCCAGATAGCTCAGTGGACTAAAACACCTGCTTAGGCAGAGCACAGGGATTGGGGTTTGATTCCTGACATTGAGACTGGGTGTGGTGGTATGTGCCTATAATCCCAGCATTCGGGAGGCTGAAAACAGGAGAATCACTAAGAGTCCAATCTACATAGTGAGTCCCTGTACGCCCTATAGTCCCTGTACTAAATACATTAAAAACAAACAAAAAAACCAGTTGCCAGAAGCCAGGTGTGGTAGCACACACCTATAATCCCAGAACTTGGGAGGTTGAAGCAGGAGGACTGTAATGAATTCAAGGCCAGTATGGGCTATACAGTGAGATAAAGGCCAGCCTGAACTACAAAGCAGATGGCCATGGAAGCTGAGGCTTGGGTAGAAATCAAGCCGTCAGACTCGGGGGCATGATGCCCACAAGAATGAAAATCTACAGGATTAGTCTTGAACAAGCTAAGATCTTGCTAAGCCCTGGCATCTGCTGAACTTCCCAGTTCACACACATTAGACCATTCAGTCCCATAGTTCCATAGTGCGCTTCTTGCCAAGGTTCCCAACATAGTAGACAAAATAGGAAAATCAAAATGAGCAATTATGAATATGCAGCTCAAATAAGCCTTTATTTAGGACTGAAACAGCCATAGTCAACAAGAGTCTAATTCAAGACTGAACTGTGGATTAAGAAAGGCTTTAAAAAAACTAAAAGAAAGAGGGAGTGGAAATATTTGCCTAAGTTTTTTCTGTCTCACCAAAAATACTAAAATAACATGATGTCCATGATGCCCTGACCCCATCTCCTTCCCTCCACCCTCTGAACACTTCCTAGCTGAATTACTAATTTGGCTGCAAGACTGCCCCACAGAAATGTTATGGTAGTGTAGGAAAACAGTCATCATTGAAAGAAGCTGGGGGAATTACTTTGTTTATTGTTATATAACTAGTTAAATAGCTAAGCATTAAAGCCATGTACACAAGCACTTATGTATACGTTCGGGAAGAACAGAGATTATGTGTTACAGCAACCTCAACCATTTCAACAAAGTAAATAGGTAGAATGAGGAGCTTGAATCTGATACTGCAGGCTACTAAAGATCCAGAGGTGCCAGAACTACCGTGTGTGTGTGTGTGTGTGTGTGTGTGTGTGTGTGTG
>PVKA01019913.1:0-27636 GCA_004027165.1 Ctenomys sociabilis
AAAAAAAAAAAAAAAAAAAAAAAAAAAAAAAAAAAAAAATAGACATGAGGATCAATAGAATAGATTAGAAGATGCAGAGGCAGAGGCCTCTATGAACACGCAGCAATCTGATCTTTGACAAAGGGGCCAAACATACTTACTGGAAGAAAGATAGCCTCTTTTACAAATGGTGCTGGAAAACTTTGCTTTCTACATGCTGAAAACTAAAACTTGACCCAGCTCTATCACCATGTACTAAGTTAAAGTCAAAATGGATTAAAGATCTAAACATTGAAACAGAAACACTCAATCTCCTGGAAGAGAAGGTAGGAGGAACTCTTGAAGACATAGGGGTAGGTAAATAGTTCATGAACAACCTTATATTCGCACGAGAAACACTTGAAAGAATCAACAACTGGGATCAAGTCTTCTTGAGGAGTTTCTGCACATCAAAAGAAATTGTCAACAAAGTGAAAATACAACCCACAAATTTTGAAAAATTTCTGGCTAATAAGCAATCAGACAAAGGTAGGCTGTCTAGAACATATAAAGAACTAAGATAAAACAGGGACCTCGTATTTACAGACCCAGTCCAGAAATTGGCATCTGAGATGAATACACACTTCTCAGAGGACAAACTTGAAGAAGTGAATAAATATATGAAAAAATACTCCACATCGCTAGCCATTTGTGAAATGCAAATAACAAGAACACCGAGATACCATCTCACCCTAGAAAGAATGGCTATCATAAGGAAATCAACCAACAACAAATGTTGGAGAGGTTGTGGGGAAAAGGGAACACTTCTCCACTGCTGGTGGGAATCTGCAGAATGAGGTACAGGATTACAAGATAATGCCTGAGGGGATTTGATTGACCTCATTAGATACAAAATCTATATTTTTTTTTTGTTATAAATGTCTTTCTTTCTGTTGTTCTTAACCATCCAGCACATCCTCTACTGCTGGTGCAACCATTGTGAAGATCAGCGTGGAAACTCCTCAAAAGAGTAGGACTGGAAATCCCATTCAAGCCAGCTATCCTCTTATTAGGAATTTTTTGGAGGAACTGAAAACATTATATCATAGTGATATGTGTGTACCTATGTTTATAGCACAATTTGTGATAGCAAAATCTTGGAAACAACCAAGATGTCCATCACATGAAGAATGGTTGAAAAAGATGTGGTATTTCTTATATAATGGAGCATTACTCAGCTATAAAGAATGATATAGTTGAAGCATTTATACTGAAGTGGATGCCACTTCAACATACCCTCATAAGTGAAATAAACCAGACACACATGTGCAAATATCATAGTCTCCCTAGTATAAGAAGTGAAAAGAGAAATACAAATAGAAATGAGCAACAACAACTAAAAAGAATTTAGTCAGATACGGCAAAAGAATGGCATATGCTGAAGGGTACTAATCAGCTTTTCTTCTGGATGGTTAACAACCTAAGTTCCCAGGTCAAAAATTGGAGAAATAGAAGGGCAGCAATGTCAGCTGACACTTTGACCCTAGCCTTTTATGGTCAGCATTGGAGAACCTGTACTGTAACATCATAAAACCCAGTTTTGCCCCAAATTTTCTGATCAAGGAGACTATGGAGCCACAGAAGAAGGTGATCAATGATCTATAGTGTGCCTAAGAAGAGTCACATGGAGAGAAAATTTCTCTCAGGCTTTCACAGAGTGTAAACTGGTGAAGCAATGACCGTGACTCATCCACATGGCTGACACAGACAAGGCATCTACAGAATGAGGTACAGGATTAAAAGATAATCCCTAAGGGGATTTGCCTGACCTCAGCAGATACAAAAGCTACATTTTTTGTTATGTAGGTCTTTCTTTATGTTGGTCTTAACCATCCAGCAGAAAAGCATAAAGATGAGGTATATAATGTGGGTCCATAGTAATAAGTTGAGCTGTAGTTGGCTATAGTCAACAACTTCTTTAGATAACTCACCATTATTGTGGACTGCTGGACTGTGTTTGATTGTGTTGCCGAGTTCAGGCACCTATAATGGTTTAATGAAAATGGAGTGCCCATCTTTGACAGGTCTAGACAAAAAAACGGGGATACAAAGGAAGAACCATGATGTGTTTGTATAAACAGTACAGTTAGGATAAATATGCAGTGCTTCTGCATAATTCTATGAGAGGCAAGATTTGTGCTGATAGTGGTTGGACAAGGTATTATGCCGGCTTCTAGTACTAAGGACAAACACTAGGAAGATAAAAAGGTAGAAAGTATTAATTATTGAAACTATGATATAATTTAGCCTTAAAAATGTAAGATAAGTATACAGCTACATTCTCTTAATTCATTGATTAGAGACATCTGCTATAATAGTGTCTATAAGTAGAATATAACATATTCACCTTGTATGATAACAAACCATTATGAAAACAATTTGTAATGTATTATACACACACACACACACACACACACACACACACACACACACACATATATATATATATACATATATTTGTTGAGGACCAGGGATATTCCTTAGCAACACACCTGTCTGGCAAGTAGAAGGTCAAAACTTTGACTCCTGGTACAAAAAAGAAAAGAACATAACTAAAGTCATGGTCAAAAGCAAAGAAAAAGAAGTCATCAGGATTGGAAATTGCCATTATCGAGAAAGATTATTCTCTGAGTAGATAAATGTATTAAGAAATTTCCCTCTGGAAAATTCCTGATTTTCAATATGATTTCCTGAGCAAATATTATTCTCTTTAAGAAAAAACATACATTGAGAGGGAGAGAAAAATAATTCATTTGCTTCAGGGTCTTGCCCATGGTATTGTTCTACATGTTTGTTCCCATATTTTCTCCTGGAAAATAAATTAGTAGAAACTCTTGAGGACATAGGAGTAGGTAAACCGTTCATGATCAAAAATAAAACTGCAAAGATAATACTTGAAAGGATTAACTAATGGGACCTCCTCCTATTAAGAAATTTTTGCATGTCAAAACAAATTATTACAGTAAAAAGATAACCCACAAACTTTGAAAAAAAATCTTAACTAGCACTCAGACAAAGGTCTTCTCTCTATAATTCATAAAGAAATAAAAAGCATTAAGGCCTCAACATTTAAAGACCCAGTGCAAAATGGGCATCCGAGATGAACACACACTTCTCAGAGGAACAAATCACTAGCCACCCATGAAATGCAAATAAAACAACACTGAGATACTATTTCAAGCCAGAAAGAAAGGCTATCATAAAGAAGCCAACCAACAACAAATGTTGGAGAGAATGTGGGGAAAAAGGAACCCTTCTCCAGTGTTGTTGGGAATATAGACTGGTGCAACCATTATGGAAATCAGTGTGGGGACTCTGTAAAATACTTGGTCTTGAAATCCCAATCAAACCAGCTATCCCCCTACTGGATTTTTCCCAGATGAACTGAAAACATCATATCATAGTGATACATGTGCACCTGTGTTTATAGCAGCACAATTTATGATAGCTAAATGTTGGAAATAATCAAAATTCTCATCACAAGAGGAATGGATGAAAAAGATGTGGCATTTTTATACAATGGAGTATTACTCAGCTATATAGAATGGTAAACTCAAAGCCTTTATATTTAAGGGGTTGCCACTTGAAGTTGTACTCATAAATGAAATAAACCAAAACCAGATATGTAAATATCATATAGTCTCCCTAGTACATGAACTCAAAAAGAAGAAAAAAAAATAGAAAGTTATAACACAATTAAAAGGAAAGAGAGAACTGAAGGATTAAACAACAAAGAGAGGGCTAGGAGAAAAGTAAGGAAACACGACAGTGGCAAAACCATATATTTATATGCACAAGATGGTTAAGCAAGGATCCTGAGAATCTTCAGCAGATTTGTGAAACTAACAGCTAGTTGGTAGGATTCTCACCCTGACTAACTATGTATGCTGATACTTGTGAACTAAACTGCACTGAAGATAGCAATGTGTAAATACTAAGGCAATGTCTGGAATACCTGTCATTCTGGTCTTCTAAATATGTCTGCTTGTCATACCATATCAATTACTGCTATACTGTCTCTCAAGTAAATATTTGTTTTTAAAAAAGAGTAATAAATGAAAATAAGGGATAAGGGGAAAAACTTCAGAGGACTGTCCTGCTATAATGCTATATGATTAAATTTCTAAATTTTTGTGGAAATATATGTAATTGTTTATTTCTAGTTTTTAGTATTTTTCTTTACCTTTTTTCTTCACATTCTGTAGAGATTTAAAGTTTAACATATCAACTTGATGGAAAATACCTGTTCCACATTATGTCTAAGATTTTTGATATTCAGACAGATAATGAGATTGAGCTGACCTGCCTATTTTATAGGGTAATAATATCATTAAGCTCGTCTTCTGGAGACTTAACAACTTAAGTTTGCAGACCGAAAATTAGTGAAAAGAAGGGCTGCAAGGACAGCCAACATTCTTTGCCTAGCCATTCAAGATCAGTGAGGACATAGGACATAAGAGAACTTGTACTGTAACGTCATGTAACTCAGCTGTGTCCCAAATTTTCTGATCAAGGAGATTATGAGGTCACAGAGGAAACTGATGGATGATGCAGAGTGTGCCTAAGAAGATTCACATGAAGAGAAAACATTCTCCCAGGCTTTCACAGAGAGTAAATTTGTCAAGCAATGGCAATGAATCATCTACATGGCTGACAATGAAAAAGAATCTACAAACTGTGGTACAGGGTTTCAGGGTAAATCCTGAGGGGATATGACTGACCTTATCAGATATAGAAGTTGTCCTGCTTATTATATAGGTCTTCCTTTATCTTGGTCTTAACTATCCAGCAGAAAAGTATAAAAATGAGGTATAAAAAGTAAAGCTGAGCTGTAAAAGGCTCAAGTCCACAACTTTTGACATTGCCAGTGCTACGGATAACCCCCTACTATTATGGCCTACTGGACTATATCAGATTATTCTGCTGCATTCACTCACCTGCAATATTTAAATGATAATGGAATATCCATCTTTGACAAAACTAAACAAAAAAGGGTTATAAATGAAGGACCATTTTGTATCTGTATACCCAAAATAGTTAGCATAGATTTTTAGCTACTTTCTCTTAATTCAATGAGAAGAAAGATTTGTACTAAGAGTATTTGGACAGGATGTCATGTCTGCATCTTCTACTGTGAATAACTGCTACAAAGACAACAATATGCAATGTATTAATTATTGTAACTGTCTTACTAATTGGTTTTGAAACTGTCTAATCGCTATTTGTTTCTCAATAAAATTAATTAAAAAAAGAGCAAAAATAAAAATTCCATTGTTATCAAAGCTCTTAGGTGCTTTCCTTATCCAAACTATTTTAAGCGAGGTTTCTCAGAAATCAAATTCTAAATGAATGTTTGTGTGTAGGAAGTTCATTGAAGTTGTTTTTTCATTAACGTATATGATTTTCAAGAAAGTAATGGTGGACATAAAAAGCGGGTGAGGAAGTGTTAGAGGAACAAGCTGATCTGAGCAGCTTTGAAGCTGAGAGGATGCTTCAGAACTGTCTTGAATTCAGGGGAAAAAAATCAAGCCTTTCATCCCAGCGTCAATAAATGAATGGATATGGATTATTGGTAGGAAGGAGGCATGAAATTGTGCAAAGCACGTGTATTACCTGCAGGTAGTTTATGAAAAAGGTGCCACATAGGCTATGCAGACAGAGCATGCTTGACAATTGTGAACATCAGTGCTTCTCAACTGAGTCACGATGTGGGCAGCTGCTTACAACTTTCATATGTCACATAGTTCAAATGTAAAAGGAGGTGAGCAATTAGCTCTGAATTCCTAAATCCTAGGATAGAATAGAATAGAATAGAATAGAATAGAATAGAATAGAATAGAATAGAATAGAACAGAACACAATAGTACTGTATCTTCTAATGTACTTAATGCAAATGTGGAAAACCATTATTTCCAAACTAATACTGTGACCAAAGTTATATGTTTTTGCTTTTCTTTGAGAATTAGATTTATTATAATAATTTGTTTTACCAGTGTGGTGATAATAAAATTCTCTCTATTTTTTGAAAGAAAGAAAGGAAAGTTAAATGTTTTTCCTGGAGGCAGAAATTAGTATTTAAATCATTGCTATTAAGACATCTTATTAAATAATAATATCAATGGAAAAAGTTTCATTAACATCGGTATAAATGTTAACTGCATAAAGTACATCTAACAGCACCACTAATCATCATGATATATCAGGTGCTGTGTTATGCACAATATTTGCATCCCACCAATGGTTCTCAGCCAGAGGACAACATGCTTCCCAGGGTAGTAGACTGACTTTGTATATATAAATCAATAATCTAACCCCTAAGGTAAAGCATTACTGGTATAAAAGAACCAGTCCATTTTGATGTTGATTATAAATTATAACAGAAATAATTATTCCTGGGCCATTGTTATAAATTATAACAGAAATAATTATTTCTGGCCATTGTTAAGCTAGAAAGAGAAGAGCTTATTGAAGGGTGGAAGGCAGATGCTGGCAACACAGCCCAGCATTCCACAGAGCAGCACGACCCCGCCAATGAACTGCACTGTCAGTAGTGCTCTAGGTAAGAAACCCTGCCTAAGTCTCGCAAAAGACACAATAGTTTCTAGTTTGTGGACAAAGAGAAAAGTTCAGAAGCATAATGTTACAATGCAAACATCATGGCATTGGTACTAATAAAGTCTATGATGATTTGTCCTTTCAGGATTAGTTAGCTGCATGACATTTAAAACAATCACTTGGTGATCTGGGCACATTGCTCACGTTTTGTGGTAAGCTTTTAAAAACAAGAAATTACGCTAAAGTGTAAGTGGTTAGTTTTTATATTTTCAACTAAAATAATTATTTCCATTATAATTTACAATCCATATAAATATGTACTGGTTCTTTTATATCACTAATATTTTATCTTAGAGCCCAGATGATTGATTTGTGTAGAAAAGGTCAGTGTATTACCCACAATAGTAGAAATAAACCCTCTAGTTTAAAAATGGTGTGACTGCCTTTTCTAAAATCTCTTTCAGATGGCCTCATTTTTGTGTTTTCTCATGAAAGCCATTTGAAACTTGTTCGTTTCATTGCTAACTAATGTCACCCAAACCAGAGTGAAACCAAATGATAGTAGAAACAACAAATAATATGGAAGCTAAAAGTCTGATAATGAAAGTGTGTTATCATCTTCATATCATGCATCAGGTAATTTTGATCACTAACCTGTTTATATAATGCAAGTGCACCTATGACTAAAAACTTGTATGTTTTTGACTTGGTATTTATCATTTCCTTAACAGACAAACTGTAGCAGTAAATCTATATTAAAGCTATAAATAGTTTCTTATGTTCACTTCAATCCAGAAATTTGAAAGTATGTATATATATATAATATGTAATCAATATATATAATATAACAAAGCATTATACAATATAATGTATCAGATTGAATATATTTTATCATATATATTACATATTTACTGTATACATTATGATCTTAATAAAATATTTATAATACTTATATTATATATGAAACTCAATGATTACAGTGCTACTTTGGTAAATATTAGCCCTATTTTATGAAGTAATAAACTAAGGTTTGTTAAATTAGTAAGAGGTTTACTAAGTTGTACAGTACTTTCTGAACACAAATTTAAACTGAGATATGTCCGACTCGAAAGTTCTTATTCTATATAGAGTACAATTCACACACAAAAATCTATTCCCTTGCTACATTAGCCCAGTAAATTTCTCTGACACTGTAATCTTTTTAGTCATCCATCTGTACATTTAGTGTTCTTAGAAGATATGACAGAACCTAAAGCATATCACTTATTACTGGGTATAATGTCAGGGAAATATTTTTAAAGAAAAAGAAAAGTTTGACTGCTTTGATCTTCCTATCAAATGCTCTAGGGCAGAGGTGTGATGTAGAACTGCATTCCTTCTAAAGTATGCAGTGAGGAAAGGATGATGAATAGCAAAATTGTGTACATAGAGACAGATTTTTCTATTTATAAGAAAACTTAGAAAGTACGTGATGTGACTTCTCAAATCAAATTGTTCTCAGGCTACAAAGAAAGAATGGTGGTATCTCATAGCAATTAAGCTAAATAAGTGCAGACTCTATTAGAGTGCAATTTCAAAAGCAGTTTCCCTGGAGTTGGAACTTCTGTTTCTTCTTTTGTGGCTAGCAACTAATTTACTTCTGTGTGACTACACCCTAAGTAACACTCAAGTGAAACTTAATATTTCTATCATTATGGACCGCATAGAAAACCAATTTCATACCGGTGAAACTAGTAGAATGTTTACTCAGAAAAAATTCTAATAAATTTTAAAGCAAGACGTGGTTTATTTTCCACTAGCTGAATCTCAGCTTTTATCCCCAGAAAACAGGCATATGAATGAATTTAAATAACTTCAGAGAATTTACATCAATATAAACATCAATAGAAAGATATCTTACCTTGTCAATTTTTACTACATTTTGAAATTTAAGGAAAATTATATAACTTATAAGAAAGTTTACTTCAAAATATTTCAATAAAGAAATTAAACAGATATATAGGGCTGGGGAGACAGCTCAGAGTTTCAAGCACCTGCCTGGCATATGCAAGGACCTGAGCTCAATCCCCAGTACCTCATACTGTGCTGGCCCTGAAACTGGGTGTGGTGGTGCACATCTGTAATCCTAGCACTGGGGAGACTGACACAGGAGGCTGACACAAGTCTGAGCTGTGTAGTGACACTCAGTATCAAATAAATAAAAATAAATAAATAATGAAATTAAAGAGATATACCTATAAGGACCTATAAAATGATACTTATAACATATGTTCAAAAAACATATGTTCAAAGACCCTTCATTTATTTCTTTTTCCATACATGTATAAAATTTACATTTATTTCACTAAAAATACATCTATACCTCAAAACTTGTATATATATGCTTGTACACATACATACACAATCACATGCAAAAGGTGCATGCCTTGTAGCTTGTGAGTAACAAATGAAAGTTTACAGAAATAAGTTAGATAACAAAATCACTCTTATTACTAAAGTGAAAATGAAAAGAACAGATTCCAGAAGCTTTGATGCCATAGATCAGACATCATTCTAGATATTAGGTTTTCCATTCTGTATCACACAGAAAGACATGGAATATGTTGCAGAACGCTCAGTGTAATGAATATTTTTATCTTCTGACAGAAATCCCCAAGAAGTAATTGGAAAGATGTGTCCAAAAACTTAGAAAAGCAATGTCTGAATTACATTTTAAGATTCAAATAGTATAAAATACTGAGAAAGACTCACTCTTAGCTCCATCTGTAACTAAAAGTTACCATAAGTAATAATTTGTTTTTAAAGTGTAAACATTCTGGTTTTTCCACTCTTGGGGCTTTTTTTCTTAGGCAAGGCATGACATCTGAACATTTTTATTGCTTAGTTTTATATCTCTTGAATATATTATCAATTTATGGCTTGCATCACACTTGCTATTGTAGCTGAGAGCTTCTTCTATTTGGGTTTCTCAAATTTTCAAAACACTTAGAACAATTTTACTAAAAATGTGATTTATAGAATTGTGTTCTATGAAGATGTACTAAGATAGGGTTCTAGAGATCTTACCAGAAGATCCTTTGTGTCAAAGCTGTTTTTCTGATATATTAAGATATTGTCTTTTTATATGTAAATATATATTGAGCTAACAATCCAGAAGTAATTGTAAGGTGGTACCATAGCATAATACAGTGATAATCATTGTAGTTGTCACTGTCAGGCACTCAGAGTGGCCAGTTTCCTTAAAAATATACTTGATGAAAACATAAGAAATATTAATTCTATGGAACCTTCTGACTCAATGTAGACTGCTGAGATTACTGGTTCTGAAGCTCTTTAAAACATGAGTAAAAACACACTGCTGGATGGATTGAATGTGTCATTGCAACACAACTTTGAGATTTGTATCTGGTTCCTCTTGCTTCCTCTCTGGCATTGTTGACCTGATCTTCTTCCCCCTCACAATGAATTAAACATTTTGCTCTGTCATAGGCTACCATCATGATGTTTTGCCTTGAAGCTAGTTAATCATAGACAAATCCTTTCAAAACCACAATCCAAGTTAAGCCTGTTCTTTTATACATTGTAGATATGCAGGTGTTAG
This sequence comes from Ctenomys sociabilis, assembly GCA_004027165.1. NCBI lineage: Eukaryota > Metazoa > Chordata > Mammalia > Rodentia > Ctenomyidae > Ctenomys > Ctenomys sociabilis. Next base: position 10,175 of record PVKA01019913.1, read on the forward strand.
GCATTCTGTCTCAGCAACACAAAAATGTGACAAAAATAACAAAAAAATTAGCATCAAAAAATGGGCTTGGCCAGGGTGATAGCTCAGTAGAATAAGCATTTGAGTTCAATCCCCTGTTCTGCAAAAAGAAAAAAAAAAATAGAGAAAGATAGAGAGATAAGTGGGTTTGTTCTTAGGACTATACCTGACCATGTGGTTCAAAAGTCTTTGGAACTGGTTTTCAGGGGATGTATGGGAGAATGAGGAGATGAAAGGTAGAAGTGAAGAATGCTATCAGCAAATCTGATAGGTGATTCTGGTTAGATTTCAGAGAAGCAGAATGCTGATATGGCTAGGGACAGTAGGTTTCAGTGGAAATGAAAGTTGTATAGAGCAGGCGGCCAAATAGCTCAGCAGATTGAAGCACCTGCAAGCAGGCACAGGGGCCAGGGGTTTGATCCTCAGTCAGCCCTGGCCCCAAGACATGCTGAGACAGCAATTGAGACTGGACATGGTGACATGCACCTTTAATCCCAGCTCTTGGGAGGCTGTAAACAGGCAGATCTAGTAGTGTGACCCTGAACACCCTGTAACACTTCCCTAAAAAATACAAAAACAAAAACAAAAACAAAGACAAAAGAAAGTTCAATGGAAACTGGACAGAAACTATGCATGTTACACTCTGGAACGAAAAGAAAAACCATGGTCTAGGTTTTTCTTATGTTGCAAGGCTAAAATTAAGATTAGTAGGTTAATTAATTTATTGGAGGAACTTTCAAGTCAGTCTCCAGTGCATTCTGTGGTATGGGTACCTCTGGTTACTTTTAGCTAGATTAATAGAGAGAATCAGGGCTTCAAGAAAAGTAGAAAAACTCAAATTTTGGCTCTAAAAAACCATTAATAAATTTTGCGACAAAGGAGATATGGTTGCTGAAGAGATTATGACATAAAATTAAATCAGAGGACAGTGAGATAGCTCAGTGCTGCTTATGCAAAGCAAGGGATCTTGGTTTGATGCTTGGCACTAGATGTCATGCTGGTCCTACCCCCAGGGCACACTGAGACAGAGAGACTGGGCACGGTGGTACAAGCCTATAATCCCATCACTCAGAAGGCTGAAAATAGGAGGATCATTATGAATCTGATCTATGCAGTGAGGCCCTGTACTAAATATATGCAATAAATAAAATATAAAATAAAATAAAGCCAAGCATACTTTGCAGGAACAAAAACATTATGCCTTGAGTACATCTCAGGAATCTCAAGACCCCACAATCAAAGGTTCAAGAGTACAAAGCACAAACATATTCGTGTATGTGAAAACAGTCCCTGGGCTTTCTGGTTTAAAAATTCCCATGGGGAGCTATTCCCCTAAGATCCATTCCCTCTACTTATCCACTCAGGCATGCAGAAGCCACTGCAGGCCTGACCAGTGAGGGCCTGGCTGTGACTCAAGTTGGCAGCAGGACTTGGATGTCATCACTGTTATGATGGTATTGCCAGCAGGATAAATGCAAGAATTTTGGAGACACAGAGGTTTCCAGCTAGAATTGAAAGGACTGTCTGAAAGGGCAAGCTTAGAACCTCTAGAATGATAGTGTGTAAAGCTATGACAATGAAGACAAATGTGGAGTAGAGACCCAGGAAGTTGGAGATGCAAGAAACATGGAATTTTTGCTTGTGAAAGCTGCAGATGATGAGGAGGGACTGCCCAAAAGAGGCCAAATGGCTGCAACGGACAGGAACAGACACAGATTGCTCGAGGACTTTAAAACTCACATCGATCGTGTAGCCTCCGCGGTGAATATGGAGTTATAGCACTTGGAATTTTTCTTAATGGATAGCAATCTTGCTTTGCTTCTATTCATTCCTATCCTCTTGTTTGAAATGAGAATGTCTTCCCTATTACACTACATTTTAGGTTTAATAACTTAGTTTTATTTTCAGAATTCACAGACAAGAATTTGCCTTGAGTCTCAGAAGAAACTTTGGCTTGAACATTTAAACAATGCTGGGACTATTGAGACACTGGAGATGCGATCACTGTATTTCAGTTTCATACCAGATACAGTTATATTATGCTAAGTAGAAATATGACCTGATAATTATGTGGCTAGTAATTATGGGTCAACACAATATGGCATTGGCTTGATATGTTGGGATATGATGGTCAAGGTAGATTTTCAGGTTCATTGGCCTGGAAACCACTCAGACGACCATTAAAGCACACTTCTGTGTGTGTCTAAGCAAGTCAGGAGGCCTGGCATTCAGAGTTATATATAGTCCCTCACCTATTTATGTTTGCAATTGACTTCCTTCTTGCTTTGCAGGCAACATAAACTAAGCACCTTCACTCCACCATCACCTTCCATCCTCATGTTTCTGCCTTGGGTTCATTCAGTGAATCCTCTGAAAGTCTGAGTTACATTGAACCTCTCCTGCTTTATATTCTAAGTGATGGCCTTTGCATCCCAGCAAGGTTCCCTAATATGAACCTTGAGCATATTTTTTGTATGACAAAATTGGGATTACTTTGCATCCAGAGTAACATGTTTTGTCTAACACAAAACATCATGTGAGTGAACTGAGAGATGCCTTAGGTCCATGTTATACTTCAGCAAATATCACTTCCCCTTGAAAAAACAAATGATCCATCCATTATGATCATTCCAATTTGGAAGCTCATTTCCTTAAAATGAATAATGTGAGGCTTTCATTTTGGAGTGAACAACTAAGAATCTTATCAGTGACAAAATCTGAGATACCACAGTAAATGAGACTTCTAGGACACTTGCAACCACCACAAGCATGATAGCTTTCCACTGCTTTAGGACATGTCTAAAGAGATCAATGAGGGCCAGCCAAGTAGCTCAGCAGATTAAAGCACCTGCAAGCAGGTGCAGGGGCCAGGGGTTCGATCCCCAGGCCCTCCATGCTTGCCATGCCTGCCCCTGCCCTAGGGCTCCCTGAAATGGTGAATGACACTGGGTGTGGTGGTACACATCTGTAATCCCAGCACTTGGGAGGCTGTGAACAGGAGAAACACTATGAGTCTGATCTAGTAATGAGACCCTGAACATCCTGTAGACCCTTCCCTAAAACACAAAAGAAATAAACAAATAATAAATAAAAAACAGATCAATGATACTATTAATGAGTGTGGGTTTTAGTATTATAAATCATCTTATCATTTGGAATATTTATATAACTTCTAATTTTGAATAATTAATACATATGTCAGAGAAATATTCATATTGCAAGACAGTACACTGAATTTTATAGTAACAGAGTTGAAACTTTTTTTGACAATTTAAGATTCCATACTGTGTCCAGCACCTTAAAATTAAGATTACTCAAACCTTAGAATATTAACAAAAAGAGTAGTCACAATGGGAAAAACCTATCATATATATATATATATATATATATATATATATATATATATATATATATATATATATATATATATATATATATTCTTCATGTATTAAAGCAGTATCTTTTACTCATACTCATTTGAATAAATAGGCATACACATCTTCTTTTAAACCAGGCATTAAAAAGATGAAAAACGGGCCAGGGAGATGGCTCAGTGGAATAAGCACCTCCCTGGCAAGTGCAAAGGCCTGAGCTCAATCCCTGGTTCCACCAAAAAAAAGATAAAAATCTTTACAATACTGACACTTTTTTATTAATTTTTTTGTCTTATTCTGGAAATTTCAGGAACTTCCCACAAAATGGCTGTATTTGCAGCTGCATTTTATTATTGTTACTTCTAATGAATAACTATTTCTGAAATTTACCAAAATCATCTGCCTTGTACCTTTCCTTAGATAATTTTATCTCTGTCACACCTGAAATATTAATCTTCTAAGCCCAGTTTATGATCTTCCCTTTGTCTGAAATGTTCCTTATTGTTGCTGTGTACGGAAATCTACCACCCTTTTAACCTTAACTTTATTTTTATTTCTGTGACAGTCTCTCTATCTTTTCTCACATTGTGCAATTGCTCCATTGGATAAGACTTCACTGATCACATGTGCTATATTTTGAGGTAAAACTATGAACAAGACTTTAAAATTCCTGTTCTAATACAGTATAGATTCTAGAAGGAAGAGAAGATATTTTTTACAGAAAAAGTAAATATTTAAAATATACATTTATGTATTGATGAGAATTCTTAAGGTACAATGGCAAAGAGGAGGTAGGTACTGTAGTGCTCTAAAGTGAAGGAGACTGAGATTTTGTTCTGGGTTACCAGAGAAAGGAACAATGAGAGAAGACGTTGTGTGAGGAAACTGTAGAAAGAGTAGGACAGGTGATCACGCCTGAGGCTTCCTGAATGGTGGTTCATTGAAGGGAAAATCCAGTGGAGGGGCTCAAGTATGGGACCCTAAGCATAGGGTCCCATAGGCTCAGGGAAGACAGGAAAATGAACAACTTCAGTATGAAGTAGGATGTTTCAATCAACTGGACAGTTTTGAGAGATCTCACAGACGATGCACAGGGGTGCTAGATTTATGTAGGAACTTACACTGAGCTAGGATTGCAATTGTAAAGTTTCAGGAGAGGAACTAACTGTGTTAAAAGGATAATTTCAGGCTCTGTGTGAAAACAACATAAAATCCAAAGGCAAAAGTAGATACAACTAAGAACCAGGTGAGAATCCAAGTAGCTCAAGGTAGAAGTAGGGGAGTCATGAAGACCAGCAAATTTATGACAATATTTTGAGGTGAAAATAGTATTCTGTGGCATGCATGATCAAAACTATTAGACTGTTGGTAGCCTTTCCGTGCAATTTGCTTCATATAATTAAACTGCTTTAAGCAGAGCAGATGCATATAATCAGGGTTGTAGGAACAATTTGGGATTGTGGGTCAGGGCCCAGGATCCAGAGGAAACAGATGAGGAGCTCTGTATTAAGCCTGTTAAGTTTCAGAGGTTTTCAGACACTTGTGTTGGACAGCTTTGCAATTCATAGAAGACGTGGTTTAGAAATAAAATTTTGGAATAATCAAACAATAATTGTTGGAAAGTTACATGACTAGAAGAGACTACATAGGGAATGAACAAGGTGAGAAAAAGAAAACAGGCTGAAAGACTGAGTTCTAGGATGCTTCAGTATTAATAGAGAGATGAGGAATTAGCAGAAACAAACAGCTAAGTAAACAGAAATGCATGTAAGTTAGTGCACTCCAGAGGAAGCAGAAGCAGTCCTATAGATAAGGTGTGCAGGAAAACACTCTATTAGCATGTTGCTGAGGACTAGCAGAAAAAGTTGGCAGCATTTGCAGAGGAAATTGGATACAGGGGACCTTTCTTTTTTGAGAAAGGAGAAATATTTGCAGGTTGATGTTGAAGATCAAACAGAAAAGGAAAAGCTGACGTACACAGGATATGTTAAAATGATTTATTGCAAATTTTAAACTTCATATGGATGTGAAAACGTATGGGAGTTGCTCTGTCCTTGTCAACCTAAGATACTACTTAAAAGTCAGTTCTCATAGTTTGAAATTTTAGCTCTGTCACTTAACTAGCAATGTAACATCCTCAAGTTATTTAATGTTCTGTGTCTGTTTTCTGACACAGATTTAATTCTATGATTAGTTAGAATTAATAATTAAAGATTAATAATCTTTAGTTCTAAGATTATTATTAAAATAATAATGACTAAACTTCCCTCAGAAAGTTGGTAGGACAACTGGATTAGTTAATATTTGTAAAGGGTTAAGAGTCAGTGCTTTATCTCATTTCTTGTTTTTATTCATTTTATTGAGAAAAAATAGCACTGAGACAGTTTCAAAACCGAATAGTAGGACAGTTTCAATAATTAATACATTGTGTATTGTTGTCTTTGTAGTGGTTATTCATAGTATAAGATGCAGACAGCCAGGCATGGTGGCACATGCCTGTAATCCCAGCACTCGGGAGGCTGAGGCAGGAGGATTGTTGTGAGTTGGAGACCAGCCTGAGCTACAAAGTGAGCTTAAGGCCAGCCTGAATTGCATAGTGAGACCCTGTCTCAAAAAGACAAAAAAAAAAAAATAAAAATAAAATTAAAAAAAGATGCAGACATGATATCCTATGCGAATACTGTTAGTGCAAATACTTCTTCTCATTGAATTAAGAGAAAGTAGCTATTTGTCTATCCTATTTTGTTTACCACATTTCTTAAAGACATACATATGAATAGACATTCATAAATGCAAAGTTAAGTTGCATAGTAATCTTCAGCATTTTAAACCTCTTTTGTTCATTTAGTGCAAATCACACCACTGACCATTTGCCAGTAATGTTTTGCAACAAGAGCATGAACTTGATCCTGAGTAACAAAATCAACAGTTAAAATTGTGACCCTACAATCTGATCAATGTGAATGGGCCACAAAAAAGACAATGAGACTTACTAAGTTCTCTTTCTAGCCTTTCCTACTCTTTTCTTTTACCCCCTTTCCCACCCCATTTTCTCCCTACCCTCTCTTCCACTTCTTCCTCCACTTTTCCCCCTTCCACTTCTTTTTTCTTTTGTTTTATTCTTTTCCTCCCCTTCCTTCCTTCCTTCTTTTTGAAATATGTGTTTCAGTTTGAAAGATAAATGCTTTGAAAACCATGATATTGGCCAGATCGTGAACGATTTAGAACATAATGATAGTAATAGATATCTTAGTCCAGTAGTGATCAATATCTGTGATGGATCCTTAACACTTTTGGCAACTGGATTGACACTCAGTGAAGAATAATTTTGATAGCTAACCCAAACAAAATGTTGCTAATCTTCGTGTGTCTGTGTGGAGTTTATAAGCAGTAGAGCCAAACATCTGTACTTGACTAATAAAATTGAATTAACATATTCATGTTAAGAATATGTGACATAAATTAGAATAAGTAATTATAGGGATAACTAAGTAGCAGAAAAGTATGTAGTTGACAAAAATATTTCAACTCTTTGTCTACTCAAATAATTATTTCTGGATTAAGAGTCCCCATTTGACTTATTGTGTGCTAGGTTGCTAGTTTGAAGAAGAGACCCTAAGTTTGTTAGGCAATAAGTAACTTGTAAATAAGCATGACCCCACAGGGCTGTTGAGATAACTCAGCGGTTTAAAGTGCCTGCTCAGGCAAGTTTAGGCAAGTGCAGAGACTGCAGTTTGACCCCCAGCACTACATGCCACCATGCCTGCCTCACCCCTAGGCTGGGCTGAGTCAGCCACAAAACAACAACAATAATAATGACTTCTGTGGCACAAGCAAAGAAAAAAAAACAGAATTGATATCTTTACCTAACTGCAACTTCTATCTTGAAGGATTTCCCAAAACTGAAACTATTTTCTGTATTCATGCTATACTGAGTAACCTAAATCTGAGTGATAATAGAAACAAAAGTTGTAATAAGGAAAACAAAAAGTCTTCTCCTTTGAGTAGAGATATAGATCAAACAATATCTTGCAATTATTTATTATAGTGAACACAGTGTGAAAACTTTCCCACAATGAAGAAATTATAACTCAATATAATTAAAATCTGGTGAAAAATCCATTTTCTCTAATACTAAAAAAAAAGAAAGTAACAATGTCACAGCATTATAAGCTTTGGAGAACTTGATCTTATGAAAGAAAATGAAAATCTCCATGAAAAATTTGATTTTTAGGTGTGATACTATGTACAGCAGTAAAGTAACTGCAAAATATCTTTCTTAAAGGGTGGCTGTAAAGGTTATAAGTGACTATAGAGGTCTAGTGTAGTATTTTAAAATATGGATATTTGTTGTTTTTATGCTTCATTATGTAAACACAGTAATATAGAGTGTTACAGTTGGCTTACTGATTGGCTACCAAAGACTATGCACTTCAGATTTAATCCCTAGAGTATACAAGGATAGGGATGTGGTTGAAACTTTGCAAGATGGGGCCTGTGATGTGGTCTTCAAGTCACTGGGATCATGACCCCCAAGGAGATTTATTTTTTGCTCTTTCACTTGTGATATGAGTGTTTTTGCTTTTCCATACCTTCCACCGTGGTGTATTGCCTGTTCATGGGTCCAAAGTAATAATGTCAATTAATCCTACACCGAAATCTCTATAATCTGAGCCAAATTAAATATCTTCCCTTGCAAATGTATTTTTTCATTACACCAATGAGTTAATTATCGTACAGAGCAATCCAAATTAGGTGGGAATCAACTGTGTCCATTGAAGAAAACTAAACAGAAGTAGTTTTCTTTTATTCTTCAGGTAGTTAAAACCAGACAAGGGGACCCAACTGTAGCTACACTGAATCCCTATACTTGAACTTTGAAAGAGAAGGAATGGTTAGTTAAAATATTGAAGGGGTGCAGTGGTTCTCAGAAAGCATTTTTAAATTCTTGGAGATTACACCCTTTGATTCTCAAGACTCAGAGAACTCAGCTACTGGCATGTAATATGCAGAGGCCAAAGTGCTGCTAAGCACCCTGCAGTGTACACAAATGTCCACAAACAAAGTCTGTTTTAAATGCCAGTAGAGCTTAGGCTGAGTAACCCTGCAATGTCCCTGGTAACAGAGTAGACAAGGCAATAGTAGCTCAGTAGCCCTTGTGTGAGGTAGAAGAATGTTTAGCTGTTTGACAAAGCTGCAGCATTCTAAGCAAATGACTTCCATGGCAACATTTTGGCATCTTGGCTATTTCTTCCCTCTTAGGCTTCCTGATTTACTGTGGCACTTCATTTTTAAAAATAATTTCATAAAGGGCCAGCCAAATAGCTCAGTGGATTAAAGTACCTTTAATCAGGTGCAGAACCCAGGGGTTTGATCCTTGGGCCTGCTGTGCCAGCTCTGTCCCTGGCGTGCTCTCAGATGGCAATTGAGATGGTGATGTGCACCTGTAGTCCCAGCACTTGGGAGGCTGTAAACAGGAGAATCACTACAAGTCCAATCTAGTAGTGAGATTCTTCCCTAAAATACAGAAAAAAATTCATAAACTACATGACACATTTATGTAATAAATTATTTAAGATAATGACTTTTTATATTAACCAAAAATATGTGCCTAGTAGTAGAGACATTCTATCAGCACTATTTAGTGTTATGAGAGAATCTAACTTAGCTTTCAAGAAATATCCATACTCAGCATTTATAAAGTAATTCTAATTGCAAAGAGAATGAATACATGATACTCAATTTTTCTTTAAAGTCATTTTATGACATAAAATCAATGTCTTTGTTTAAGAAATGGTGAAATTGAAGTGACCTACAATCATGTAACTAATAAATACCAAGCTTGAAGCTTCAAATCCAAGTTTTTCTACTCAAAGAGCTTAGTTCATTAGCCAGTTTTTAAATTCTGGACTCTCTTCAATTTTTTTTGTTTTATTGGTGGTATCAGGGATTGAATTCAGGACCTTGCACCTGCCAGGCAAGCACTTATTCCACTGGGTTATCTTCCCAGCCCCCTAGATTCTCTTTAATTGTTTCCTTTTATTCATCTTTATTAAACTTCTATTTTAATCTAATGTAGCAGTTTACTCCTAATATTTCATAAGAATATATTTTTATAAATCACCAATGTCTTTAAAAATATAAACCCCTAGTATCCTTTGGTTACTTGGCCTCCTTTCCTAAGTGTGCTATCTCAGTTTAATTAGCATGTTCTTTTAATTCTGTCCAACTCTTGAAAGTTGCTGTTTATTTGGCCTTCACATTTGTCCTGTCCCTTCTCACACCATCCTTCCCAGATAAATTTTTCTATGCTTAATCTTGATTCAAACTAAATCTAATTTTTGTTAATGTTAATGTATTCAAGAATGGATGAAATGAATGTAAATACTGTAGGTAAGCCCACAAACTTTTATATAGCTACATGATTAGTTTAAAAAATTAAAGGAGAATTCCACTTACCTTTAAAAACAAAATTATAACAAATAATACTCTCTAGGTTCTATCTCACCTACTATATGTTTGTTATTCATTGTGTCAGATTTGGCTTGAGACTTTCTATAAAATGCTCTACGCATCTCTTGCTTAGAATGGCTATGTGAAACTATTTAAATTAAATCATCCTGATTTCTTATTGATAGATAGAAGAGTGCTTAGTTTCTTGCTTGTATCCTTCATTTCTACTTGAGCCAATAATTGGTTATCATTGCTTATTGATAGAAAATCAGAGATCTTGCACAACCTATCTGAAAGCCCCCTTTATGTACATTGTGTGAGGCGAACGTGATAACCACTACACTACGAGAACAGCTTATGTACATTGTGGTTGTGAACCACTACACTACGAGAATAGCTTATGTACATTGTGGTTGTGATTATAGCTATAAAATAGGAGCTACATGCAAAGCTTATTAATCCTGAAGATACCTAGATGTTCCTTCTACTTTGTGGCTGGCCCACAGCATTTTCTCAGAGAAATGGTAACCCGAGAGGAGGGAAATCCTCTTCCTTTCCATGTGAAGAGTAGCAGTGGCTACACCACAGGGAAGAGCTGTGCTTCTAAATTAGCACTTCACTCACTGCCTTGTGGCTTTATGAGCACAGGCCATGTCCCAGAGGTGAGTGTATACTGGCTGTGGTCTGAAGGGGAATCTGGTCTCAGTGACACAACATCCTAGCCAGTGATGCTAAATACAGAGCACTCTCCCCTATCTTCCCTTTCTTTCCTGTGAATTTCTTTTCAAAAGAAAAGAATGCTGTCCACATTTGCCTTCCTACTTAGTCAAGCCTTTTCAGTTCATCAATAAAACCATAGTTGAGAAAGGGTCAGGTTCTATACTGGAGACTGACTCAAACAAACTAGGATCTATTTACAACCAGAGATAGAAATGTTGGCCAAAATTTGGCCATCACATTATCTCATTTTGTAATCAACTATAATATGAAGTAAGCATTAGTTGAAAATAACCTTTTTAGGCTCAATAAATAGCAATGGTTAGAATTATGATTCTTGAATGATATCTTCCCACAAACTTTGCATAAGAGAAAGGTCTATGAATAACATATTCAGAAGTATGCTATCTTCACAAATATCTAAATTCGTTTTCTTTAAATTATTAAACATAGGTTGAAATATGTTATGTTTTACAGATTTCATCTCGTTCTGATACTGCATAAGGATAATAAGAGAATGCATTTGCATTTGATATCTAGGATAGCACATGTTGTGAAAAGGTGTCATGTTGTGACATTTATAAGTTTATTTTTTAAATTCAAGCTAGATATTCCAAAATTGCTATAATCAAATGACATCTCTGTGTTTGCACAAAAGAATGTAAGCCCCTTATATTTCTATGAACTGAAATTCTTTCATTAAATGTTACCTTATAATGAGGAAAATATCAATCTGGAGAAGGAATACAAAGAGAATCAGGCCATAACTGAAAAGTGAAATGATGTGTCTTAGAGAAACACAAAAACCACATTGTATCCCAGCTCGCACATCTATTTTTTCCAAGATAGTATAAGATCACTTACAAAAGTTACATTCAAAGCATCAAACATAATCTTGTGAAGATGAATAAAGTAAAATTAGTTACCATTTAATATCCTATACAATATAATGATCAGAAGAGAGAAGATAGCTCTATCATTTCCAGATAATATTCAACAGCACACAAAACCAGATTAAATAAATGAAAGCATATAAGAATCAAGAAAACATTGCAGCAAAGTGGCTAGGTACAAGTCCATTACGCATAAAAAGATAGCTTCCTTAGCATGAAAATCAGAAAATAGTTTCAAAACACTAATCGTAGTAGGTATTGTAAATTTATTGAAAACCATAAAAATTTACTAAATAATATACTAAGGGGAACATAAAACATATTTATGACTGTAAGACTAATTATTATAAAAGCATTTCAAATGAAAGATACTCAGTAAGAAAATAATTTTAAATGAAATACAGTAACCAATTTAGCATCATATTGATATGAAATACTAAATGGGAAGACATTCTATGGAAATAGGAAGCACTCTGCATTTGGAATCTGGATATCAAAGGGTTGAAAATCAGGCCCACATATACAGATATGCCCAAGAATGAGTGGTACACTGTTGGGCATTCAGCACCCTGCACTGAACTCTGACGTATCTGATATGAGTGAGGGTCACCATTTTACTGATCTGACTTCATGGGACCTTACAAAAGGAAAAGTTTCAGTGATTGTCGGGTCAGTTACTATCCTTGAACTGAAATTTGCCCTATAATCTAAGATTGATTTCATAGACATAACTCACAGAGCTTCCCAGAGAACTGGCTTACCAGATAAGTGAGAGAGGGGTATGGAGGGTGTATTCGCATGCTCTAAGAAGGGGAAACACCACACCAGTGTTTGGGCGTAGGACACTGTGTCCAGATAGTTTTGCTCATCCCGTCTAGCTTCAAGCACTAACCAGAGATTCAGAAGCTGCCTAGGCTTTTCTGTTTGTCGGCCATCCTGCAGCACCTAGCATCCAGAGATAAAGAACTAGAGAGATCGTCGCAGTATGCACATTTCCTGCAGGGCTAAAATCATGGTTATGAAAGCCTTATTTCCGTCTGTGAAATCATACTTTATCAGAATCTTTGTATTTATCGAACACAAACCTATAACAGGAACTGGAACAGTGAATTTATCTGTAGACGGACCACATTTTTCATGTCTTACAGTTATATCTTAGTGTCTTAATATGCATACAAGGCCATTCGTGAAGTATTGATTTTCCACTTGTCACGTTGCCCTTGTTACATTTAAATTTAAGTGATCCTAAATTCACAGTAATTATCTCTTAATCCTGGTAAAGAGAAATAGAGTTAATACATTTAATTTCACTTTGAAGTAAATTTTAATTTGATTTATAATCATTTCTCTGTATAATCAGAATATTATTTGTGATAATTAAAATATCCTTCACAATTGCATATGTTGCATGGCATATTGGTTTACTAAGTGCAGTGTATTGACTTTCCACATGTATGCCAGAGGTAATATTAAAATGGAAATATGTTCTAGATCTCTTAGCACCAGAAGTATGTGAACAGTGGAGAAGACACAAGGAGGAAATATACAGAACCAGACCTGTAAGCAACCTGTAGAAAATCCTTCCAATCAATAGCTGTGGACAACTGCAAGCAGCAGATTCTGTTTGTTTCATTGCCTAGTAAAAACAGAAGTCCTGGGCTGGGGAGATGGCTCAGTGGAATAAGCACTTCCCTGGCAAGGGCAAGAACCTGAGTTCAATCGCCAGTTCTGTCAAAAATAAACAAATAAATAAATAAAAAATAATAAAACAGAAGTCCTGTCCTCTCAGAAATGTATCCATTTAAGCGTCAAACTTAACTACAGGTGCACTGTCTTAATTTTAACAAGAGTTGTGTAAAATGGAAGTTATCTGAATGACTGTGTTTGCAGGATATAGGATTTTAAGGGCACTGTACTCCTTGTGTGTGAAATCTCATGTTTTATGTATGGGGATATGTTTTAGCACATCTAAGACATTGTATCTTGATGAAGTCTAGCAGCTTCAAATTAAATTATGTGTAAAATTGACACCAATGTAGCAAAACAGCCTGCAGAAACAGTGTTCCGGTGATAAAACTCTTATGTTTGTCAATAATTCAAAATGTGTAGTGCAAAAGCTACTTGTTAGATAAAATTAAAATATGGGTCAGGGCAACACAGAGATAATTTGAACATGCATCTGAAGTCGCCTTGGAGAAGTCTCAATTTCAGATTAATTTTGTAAATTTTTCCAGGTTTTTTTTTTATTTTGCTAGAATTTAAATGTAACAGGAAGAAATCATATGAATAAATGCCAGATATGTAAACTGGATTTAAAAAAAAAACAGTTTAAGCAAACAGCAGAGCCCCAACATGTCAAAAGCATTTTAGTACATCAGAACTTAAAGTATCTGATGGTTAAAATATGCAATCATTTTAATTTCTTAGTGCTGAAAAAAATAGTTAATGCAGAAGAAAGCCTTCTTTATCTTCAAATTGAACCAATGTGGCTGTATAAGAGGATAATAAAATAATTACGTAAAAATATAAAAGAATTGTACACATACACAGGTGAGTTTGAAAATCTTATTAATTCTACCTATGAAATATATTTGTAAGCTAACCATTTCTCAACCCACTGCTATTGTCCTGGTGCCCCCACTTGGATTATCCCAGTAGCTACCCAGGGGCTATACCTGGTTTTAACTTCGTCTCCTTTACCTACCTAAGTCTATCACTTACACAGCACTAGATGCAATGCCATTGAAAATTAGGCCACGCTGATTTTGTGTTCAAATGAGTTTATAAGTCCCTCAAGGTTCACTTCAGATTAATGAGGATTTAGGTTGTTTGACTGATTCCAATGTTTTCACAGCTTCTCAAAAACAACAAAGTTTGACCACAATTTACAGTTCTATGCTATCTGGAACCAGCAGTTCACTGGCCTCTCTATTTTCTTACCACCTTTTACTCTTCTCCTGTTAAATTGACCTCCTGGGAAACATTACTTTCTCATCGGAGGTGTTTTTTCTTTTTCTTCCTGAAAATTATCTTTATTTATACCTGCTTAGCTATCTCATGTCCTTCAGGATTTGGCAGCAATCTAGTATTGCACTACATCCCTGACATAGCCAGCCTTCATTAGTATTTTGTTATCCTTTTAAATATTTATCAGCACTAAATGGGATTGTATTATATTCACTAATATTCCTTTTCTTTTCATATTCTTACATGAAATACAAGCTTCTTGAAAATAAGGTTTTAAAAAATACAAATATATTTTCTTTCTAATTGCATCTGTGAAATCAACAAAGGAGCCCTGGGAGAGATGATTGCATAATAAATACTATCTTAAATCCTCATTCATCTAGAGCGACCTTTGAGTAACTAAGAAAAGCGTTCTTTGTAACTCAAGTTTTATACTGTCTAGCACCTCGGCAGCTAGTGCCTCTGCAGCCCGTTCCTGTTGCTGCTGTTGCCTCTGGCCCTGGCTCCAGATCTCTGTGAAGAGTTACTGCAGCAGTAAAGTACGGCATTGCCTGCCTCATCTTTTGCCACCTTCCACCATGTACCAGTGTGCTCCTTCTCAAATGTAAATCTGCCATATACTTCAGTGGTTTTAAGATCACTAGTTTCTCTGTGGCTCAGAAAGCCATGTTGGAAAGTTGTAAAAGAGGATAATATGAGATTGTTCTCACATTAAATACTCATCTACAAATATATTGAAAGGGAAAACATTTATCAATTTTGATATTGGAGCTCCTGTCAGTAGAAAACTTTTATGATGTCCATTCACTCATGGAATTTATGAATGTGCAGGAAAAAATGACATTGAGAACTGGAACTTCCACAGAACAAGAGTAAAGAAATATGTCCTATTTCCCCAATTGCTGTTGACTTGAATAGCTTGCATGGTTTCTAATTTCTGAGCACAGCATGTGGGCTAGTTATGTGAAGTAGTGGTAAAACCTGTGGCTGTGGATCCATTTAATATAATAAAACTTTCAAATAACTGCAGTCTTATTTTTTTAATTTTTCAAAAGTTCCTTAATAATTTCCACAACTGTTTGGTAGTTCCTTCCTATAGATCTAATAGTCTTATGAGCACAAAGAAACCAGAGACTTACTCTAGGAGGCATTTCCAACTTGTGCAGCTATAGCTCCCACAGTGATAGATCTCACTTGTAATCCTAGCTGCATTTGAAGTAGCACAACAATATAAGTGATTTATATTTTAATGAATTATAATCTTTACACCTCATCTTTTTAAAATTACTCACAATGACACCTCTATGTATGCTAATACTATATAATCTTTTAATTGTACAGCATTGCCCTAGAGTTGGAAGCTAAACTATGTATGTTGGATACATGTATATAGGTCAGTAGAATAGCCAGCACCACTTGACTGATTGATAGGAATTATGTTTCCTGAGAAGAGGGTGGAAGATTCAGGGAATGAGAGCTTTGGGTCTGGTGGTGGAAGATAAGTCACTTCGTGATGCCATATTGCTGCTTTCAGATTAATTTCCATTTGAAAAGGTCAGACTTTTTATGTCAGGATAGAAAGAATAGCATGAAATAGGAATATTTACATAGTTTTGGTATGAAGTGGAAGAGAAAGAAATGTAGATGAGAGAGGATGCCCTGGGTAGCAATTATTAGCCTACTGGATTGTTCTCTAGTTCCTGGAAACAACTCTCTCATGTTATGCTCATGCAATGGTAGGATCTTCCAACCATGTTAATCAAATCTGTTGCTCCTCATGACTCCTGTAAGCCCCAGTAGCCTCCAATCTCCCAAGACTTTGGGGGGGGGGGGTTAATTAAAGTAAAAGTATAAAAGACAGTTACTCTCTGAGTGTAACACAAAGACATTTCTAAAAGTTCCTGGTTTAAGACTCCCATACCTTAAAGGAATTAATTTTTAATGGAATAGATAACCAGTGAAAGAAAAACAAAAGAATACAAGAGGAGGCAGTGAATCTGTAAGGGGAAACACTGACTTATGGTGACACTGGGTTTCTCTAAATGCTTTGGGTTTACGATAGTACTTGGCTTGTCTGTAGCTCTGAGTTTTCCAAGGAAGCTAATAACTCTTCCATTTTTCTCACAGCTGATTCTAATAGAATTTCTGACTCTTTTTATCTGTAGACTTCTAGATTTTCCAGGTTCTTATGAAAATGACTTGTCCTCCAAAATAAAGGAGAGAAAGAGAATGGGACACTATATGAATTAAATGGCAGGAGCTCATAATAGACCAGGATTCCACGTACAGGTCTTTGGTCTTGTTGCCTTATTCCTTCATTGTTTTTTGACCTTAGTTTCTTCTTCGGTTTATTCTAACTTACTGTGAATTTCTTAATCAAATTGGCAAATTTCAGGCCAGCCAAATAGCTCAATGGATTAAAGTGCCTGCAAATAAGTGCATGGGCTGGGGATTTGATCGCCAGGCCTGCCATGCCAGCCCCACCCCTGGGGCACGCTGAGACAGGCAATTGAGACTGGGCATGGTGGTACATGCCTGTAAGCCCAGTTTTGGGGAGGCTGTAAACAGGAGAATCACCGTGAGTCCCATCTAGTAGTGAAACCTTGAACACCCTGTACACCCTTCCTTAAAACACACACACACACACACACACACACACACACACACACACAAAATGCAGAATCATCTAAGTTTTGTAAATTGAGACATAGGCTACAATTCTTTAGCTAGTAACATGGTAAAATGAAAAATACAATTAAAATATAGGCTTTTGTTATTGTTATAGCATTAGTAAATGAAACTGCAAATAAATTTTGGAATAAGGAAATACAAGAAATATTTCATCTAGTGTGCACATCAACTTTTTTATTCAGTGTTTTACAATTTTAAACATAGAGGACTTTCATCGCCTTAGGTTTATATGGAGAGTTTGTTTTGTTTTTGTTTAAGATGTATATTGAACTGATTTGTGATTTCAATCTTAGCAGATTTCTGATTGGTATACTGTAAACCTATTGATTTTGTATGTTGATGTTGCATT
>PVKA01019913.1:27736-41350 GCA_004027165.1 Ctenomys sociabilis
AGGGAAGGGAAGGGAGGGAGGAAGGAAGGAAGGAAGGAAGGAAGGAAGGAAGGAAGGAAGGAAGGAAGGAAGGAAAAGAAAGAATGAGAGAAGAAAGGAAAGAAAGGAAGAAAGAGAAAGGAAGGAGAGAGAGAGAAAGCAAGCAAGCAAGCAAGCAAGCAAGCAAGCAAGAAAGAAAGAAAGAAAGAAAGAAAGAAAGAAAGAAAGAAAGAAAGAAAGAAAGAAAGAAAGAAAGAATTGCTTGGATAACTAAAGCTGATTTCTGCTGGGTGATTGAAAGGAGCACTTAATGCTTCAATTTTTTTCTTTGTTTTTCTCTCTTCTATTTTTAATATGCTTTGACCAATTTTGCAAGTGTACATATGGTAATCTAACTGGCTTTCTACATGCTGAAAACTAAAACATGACCCAGGTTTATCACCATGCACTAAGCTAAAGTCAAAATGGATTAAAGATCTAAACATTAAAACAGAAACACTCAATCTCCTGGAAGAGAAATTAGGAGCAATTCTTGAAGATATAGGAGTAGGCAAGGAGTTCATGAACAAACATATATTCGCATGGAAAACACTTGAAGGACTTAACAACTAGGACCAACTCTTCTTTAGGAGTTTCTGCATGTCAAAGGAAATTATCAAAGTGAAAAGACAACCCACACATTTTGAAAAAATCTTAACTAATAAGCACTTAGACAAAGGTCTGCTCTCTAAAATTTATAAAGAACTAAAATACATTAGCACCCTCAAATTTAAAGATTCAATCGAGAAGTGGGCATCTGAGATGAATATACATTTCTCAGAGGATGAAATTAAACAAGAGAGTAAATATATAAAAAAATGTTCTACATCACTAGCCATCCATGAAATGCTAGTTAAAACAACACTGAGATACCACCTCACTCCAGAAAGAATGGCTATCATAAAGAAATCAACCAAAAACAAATTTTGGAGAGGTTGTGGGGAAAAGGGAACACTTCTCCACTGCTTGTGGGATTGTGGACTGGTCCAACCATTATGGAGATCAGTGTGGAGACTCCTCAAAAGAGTAGGACTGGAAATCCCATTCAAGCCAGCTATCGCCCTTCTGGGAATTTTCCCAAGGAACTGAAAGCATCATATTATAGTGATATATGTGTAATGATGTTTATAGCAGCACAATTTGTGATAGCCAAATCTTGGAAACAACCAAGATATTCATCACAAGAGGAATGGTTGAAAAAGATGTGGTATTTTTATGCAATGGAATATTGTTCAGCTATAAAAAAAATGATAAACTTGAAGCATTTATATTGAAGTGTATGCCACTCAAACATATACTCATAAGTGAAATAAACCAGACCCACATGTGCAAATATTGTACAGTCTCCCTAATATAAGAAATCAAAAGAAGAAATACAAATAGAAAGGTATAACAACTAAAAGGAATTTAGACAGATAGGGTAAACTAAAATGCATATGTCACAGGGTAATAATCAGCTTTTCTTCAGGATGGTTAATAACCTACGTTCATAGATCTAAAATTGGAGAAATAGAAGGGATGCAAGGTCAGCCAACATTTTGGCCCTAGTTTTTCAAGGTCAGTGAAGGCTCAGGACACAGGAGAACCTGTACTGCAAAATCATGGAACTCAGTTGTGTCCCAAATTTTCTGATCAAGGAGATTATGGAGCCACAGAGTAATGTGGTCAATGATCTATAATTTGTCTAAGAAGAGTCATATGGAGTGCAACCTTTCTCTCAGGCTTTCACAGAGAGCAAATTGGTCAAGCATTGGCTGTGACTCATCCACATGGCTGACACTGACAAAGGATCTACAAAGTGAGGTACAGGATTACAGGATAAACACTGAGGGGACTTGACTGACCTCATCAGCTACAAAAGTTACATTTTTTGTTATATACATCTTGCTTTATGTTGGTCTTAACCATCCAGCAAAAAAGTATAACAATGAGATATATAAAATAAAGCCATAATAACATGCTGAGCTGTAAATGGCTCTAGTCAACAACTTCTTTGGATAATCCACTTCTGTTGTGGACTCCTGGATTGTGTTGGATTGTTTCACTGAATTCAAACACCTATGATAACTGAATGACAATAGAATACCCATGTCTGATAGGACTAAACAAAAAAAAAGGGGGATACTAAAGAAGGACCATTCTGTGTTTGTATATACAGTAAAGTTAGGATAAATATGCAGTAGTTTTGCATAATTCTATGAGAAGAAAGTTTGCATTAATAGTATTTGAACAGGATATCCTGTCTGCTTTTTGTACTATAGATAACCACCAGGAAGATAACAATGCAAAAAGTATTAATTATTGAAACTGTACTATAATTCAGCTATAAAAAAAAGATCGGTGTACAGCTACATTCTCTTAATCCAATGAATAGAGACATCTGCTCTAATAGTGTTTGTAAATAGAATATCATGTCTGCACCTTGTACAACAAATAACCACTATGAAAGTAATATGCAATGTATTAATTATTGAATCTGTTCTACTAATTTGATTTGAAACTGTCTCATTGCTATTTGTTCTTCAATAAAATTATGGAAAATGTTAAATAAATAAATAAATAATTTGAAGACAACAATATGCAATAAAACAACCTTTTTTTTTGGCAGAACCAAGGATTGAACTCAGGCCCTTGCACTTGCCAGGGAAGCTCTTATTCCACTGAACCGTCTTTCCAGCCGTCTGTATTCCTATTATTATGTTGAGTGAAATTCCATAACACTACTAATGCCTTTTATTTACTATATTTCTATTCTCTTTAAAAAATAAAGTAAATAAAATAAAACCCAGTGGAGCATTTTAGGGTCTTGAAAGTAAGCAGTGACATCAGCAGCAAGGTTATCTGACTGCATAAATGTTTAATTTTTAAATTTTTTTTCTTGTCTAATTTCTCCAGATAAAATATCAGATTGTATAATGAACAGAGGTGATAATTAAAAAAACCTTGTCTTATTCTTGATTTTAGAGTAAACACTTTAACCTTTGCCTGAGCTTAATATTGCCTGTGTGTTTATATATATGTATTTGATTATACTGAGGAAAGACATTTCCACACCTAGTTCCTTCAGGACTTTTACCACAAAGGCATTTTGAATTACCTCAGAAGCTTTTCCTACAGTTACTGAAATGATCATGTGATGTTTATTTAACCAACAGAAAAGAGCAAACTAAAATACATTGACATTCTGTCTCATTCCTATGAAAATGGCCATCATGAAGAACCAAAAAAAAAAAAAAAAAATAGTAACAATAATGAACACTGCTATGCATTTGAAGGAAAAGAACCCTCATGCACTCTTGGTGGGAATGTAAAGAAGTACACTACTGTAAACCTCAGTATGTAAGTTCTCCAAAGACTGACAATAGAGCTACTATTTCATTTGGGTATGCCATACTTAGACTGTACCAGATAGAGTTAAAGTCCACATCCTATAGCTATACATATATAGATTGCTGTGCAATGCATAGTAGCTAATCAGTGGAAGCAGCCTAATTGCCTGATAGCAAAAAAATATACAGGAATACTATTCAACCATAAAGAAGAATGAAATCATATCACGGGTAGCAAAATGAGTAAAATCAGAGGTCATAATGCTAAGCAAAATGTGCCAGTCTGAGACACATATTTTCTCTCTTATATGTAATCTAAGCAGTAAAAGAGCAGAGAAATGGCACACAAGTAGAAAAGATCTATTGCATAAGAAGGGTGAAGATTTGATAGGATTGGTAAACATGATCAAACTATATTTCAAACATTCTGAATATGCCAAAAAGAAACCTATTGTTCTGTGTAAATTCATATGCATTTTTAACAATTGCTTAACTTAATCAAATAAACCAAGCTGTGCAAATTATCTCATCCACAATCATAACCTTGGGCTGGGGAGATGCCTCAGCAGTCTAAGCACCCACCTGGTGAGCCCAAAGAATTAGGTTTGATCCCCAGTACCACATTCTGTGCTGGCCCTGAGCTGAGGAGGCCACTGAAGCCGGGTGTGGTGGAGCACTCCTATAATCCCAGCCTTGGGGAGGCTGAGACAGGAAAATCACTATGAGTCCGAGCTGCATAGAGAGACCTTGTACCAAATAAATAAGTAATTATTTAAAATTTAAAAGATAATTATAACCTTTGTTTCTGTATAAAGTAGATGATATTAATATATTAACTTGGTGTCAACACTTTTGGAGGTATACATTTTACTATATTTTGTTCTTACATATTAAATCATTGCTTATTATAAAGTGTTTTCTTATCACTATTGAAAAAATTACTAGCCAAACAACTTCATGCTTGAAAAACTTCTGGAAAAGGTAAAATCTTCAAGTTATTAAGAAATATTTAATAAAACAATTTGCTGTATCTCTCAGCTCTGTGTTCAGTAGAATAACACCTCCCCTTTTCTCTCTTCAACTACCTGGCTGCATGTCAGTGTTGATAGTTCATTATGGTTCAGTGTACTTTAAGAGACAATTTGTAAACATTCTGAAGTCTGTCACTACCTTTTTATGCATCATGAACATACTTCCACAATTAATTCCTACTTCATTAAGTTTTCTTTTTTTTTTTTTTTTTTTGGTGGAACTGGGGATTGAACTCAGGCCCTTGTGCTTGCAAGGCAAGCACTTATTCTACTGAGCTATCGCTCCAGCCCTAAGTTTTCTAAATTAATTTTATGGATAAAAAAATGTATGACATACTTTAAGTAAAATATTTAAGACTCAATTTTAGGCTTTGTCTAAGCAGTGAAATTAAACATAATCTTTTCAGTTCTAGTAAAAAATGTACAGAAAGTATTTCCTCTTAGTAAAAACTATTCTGTTATATAATGTCTTAACTTTTCTTTTTATTTGTGGAACTGGGTATTGAACTCAGGCCCTTGTGCTTGCCAGAGAAGCACTTATTCCACTGAGCCATCTCCCTGGTCTCTATAATGTTGTAACTTTAAAGACAACATTTAGCCAAATGTTTACCAATTTAGCTAATATGGTTTTAACAAATGAGAGTACCTGCTCAAGTTTCTATCTAAGTTTTTGTATGTGCATTTATAATTGTGAGAAAAGTTTCAAAGCAGTGAGCAGAAATATTGGTTAAGTTTAATTTGAATGGGAAAATGTTGCACTAGAGATATATTTTTATTGATTTTAATTTCACTAGGAAGTACTTTTCTTGATGCGTTTGTTTTAATGTTCTAAAAGTCAACTCAAAATAAAGACACCCTAGTCAAGTGACACTTGCTCAAAGATCAGTTTTCTCTTTGAGTTAGAGGACTAATCCAATGGCTGTTGGAATCAAAGAAAAGTCTTAAATTAGGCATCAATAATTTTCCTACTTATTGCATGTTTAAGAATTCCAACAATTAATAACAGATTACAAGTGTCAGAATTTTTACTTAAATTAGACAGCCTAGGGCTGCAGAGATAGCTCAGTAAAATAAGCCCCAGCCTGGTAAGCACAGGTTGTTGAGTTCAATCCCCAGTACCACAAGAAAGAAAGAAAGAAAGAAAGAAAGAAAGAAAGAAAGAAAGAAAGAAAGAAAGAAAGAAAGAAAGAAAGAAAGAAGCCAGCCTGACATCTAAACTTCTCTTTCTGGGAAATAATTTGAGAAAACACGGAAGTTACATGTGTCCAGCTTTTTTTTTTTTTTTTCCCACTAGAATTAGTTTTACTGTAATTGTATTTTCACATGACATCTGCTCTGGATGTGCTTCACATTGTCACTGAGAAATCTCAGTAGGACACAAGGGCCTGTCTGCTACTCTTGTCCTCCAGAAAAATCAATGGGTTCTTCAGGAACAGTCACTTAGAAAAAGAGGATACTGTACCTCGGAATTGTGCCTTCTTTGCTGTGCGTTTTCCTTTACCTTTCCTCCTCTGTTCTCTATATTTCCCTTGCTTTTTAAACCCTTTGTTTGGTTTTATATTTTCTGACCATCTACTATCACTAGACTCACCATAACAACACAATGATAAAATAGTTGCAAAGGGAGACTGAAGACTAAGCCACGATCCTGGTTGTGATAATGGGTGACACAGTGCACACAACAGAGTGTTAGGGGTTTGTTGAGACAGAAAAGACTTTTCTTGCTTTTGTGGCTTTCATTCACCAGCAGGTAAGGATTTATATTCTCTCTCTGTCTCTCTGTCTCTCTGTCTCTCTGTCTCTCTGTCTCTGTCTCTGTCTCTGTCTCTGTCTCTGTCTCTCTCTCTCTCTCTCTCTCTCTCTCTCTCTCTCTCTCTCTCCTCTCTCTTGCTCTCTCAAAGCCAAGTCGCTGTACCTGCCTAAGCAGGCGCTTTAGTCTGCTGAGCTATCTGGCTGGCTCCAGCCTCTCTTTTTGGCAGAGGAAAGAATAAGGAATAATGCTGTCATGAACATGGGAGTGAGTTTCTATTATCCAAGATAAAAGAGCTCCATGGATATAGACCGAGAGAGGCTTATTAGATCAAATGCTAAGTCGATGCTTATGTCACTGAGCTATGTCCCGAGCTACTAGTGGTTGGACAAGATATTATGTTGGCTTCTACTATTATGGACATACACTGGGGAGATAACAAGGTAGAGGGTGTTAATGTCAAATCTGTGATATAAATCAGTTGTAGAGAAATAAGATAAGTATATAGCTGCACTCTGTTCATTCACTGATTAGAGACATCTGCTATAATGCCTGTAAGTATAATATCACGTAAGCACCTTATACGACACTGAAACATTACGAAAACATTTTACAATGTATTGATTTGTGGAATCTGTCCTGTTAATTTGTCTTAAAACTGTCTCCTTGCTATTTGTTCTTCAATAAAAATAATAAAAAATGCTAATGTCATTTTGAATTTTTCACTAAAATTCCTGTTTCACTAAAACTATACTAATTCATACTTCCACCAATAGTGAGTATAGATTCTCTTTTTTCCACACCTCACCAAACTTTATTATCATTTGCCTTTATGACATGAATCCCTCCAATTCGCTCAGTTGACATAATACTATATTTAACCTGTAGTTTTAGAGAAGGATCTATATCGTGTTCAGGGTCCCACTACTAGATTGGACTCATACTGATCTGCCTATCTACAGCATCCTAAGAGCTGGGATTACAGGTGAGCGTCACTGTGCCCAGTCTCAGTTGCCCTCTCAGTGTACCCCATGGACGGGACCAGAATGGCAGGCCCAGGGATCAAACCCCAGCCCCTGTACCTGCTTGCTGGCACTTTAATCTGGTGAACTATTTGGCTGGCCCCCAACAAAATCTGTGATGAGATTTCTGGATACCTGAAAACTTTACAGGTGAAAGAAAGAACCATGACACTACACATTTACATCTTCAAACAAGAACAAAACAATATGGCAAGATAGTGAATAAGACAGAAAGATATTCCTTATGAAGCTTATAGAAAACAACACTAAGCAAGGAAGACGCAAGAGAGAAGAGGGAGGCTGAGCACAAGTTATAGTTTTAGAATATCATTCCAGGACGATGACTTTTCATTCCAGGTGGTTAATCATCAGTTCCACCACCTCAAATTCTGTGGTTCTAATAATTGATGACACTTAAAAAGTATCAAATTTTCATGTTTTTCAAGTTTTGGCTTGTTCCTCTCTGCTTAGCTAATCTTTATCTCCTTCCTTCATAAATTCTTCACTTTGCCAGAAAACCCACGGTGAACACAAGCCAGAAAGGTGGCACTGGTGGTTTTGAATGGCAAACAATGACAGTCCAAGAGTCTAGCACTTGGATTTGAGCATCGCTACTCACTAGAGACTTCACTGAGCAGGCTACTTAGCCAGCACATATCTCCACTTCCTCCGCTTCACTTAGAGATCACTATAGTTCTTACTTCATATATGATCATTAAAGGGCTTTAGAAAGATGATACATGTAGATACATACGGCCTGCTGCAAACAGTAGTGAAAATGACCATTGCATTCAGTATTACAGCTGAATCAAAAGAATAATGCTAGCTGCATTTATCCGCATTGATAAAGTTTTCCAGGATGAACTGCAGCATTAACGCAGAGATAACAATATGTTTGATGCAAGAAGAATTGAGTATCCAGCCTTATGAATGTAGATGTCCACTTTTATACCAGAAAACTCACATGGCTCCATGTCACAAAATTTAAATTTTTCTAATGAACTTCACACAATTCCTACCATTGCTATGCCTTACATAATCCTGAATAATATGGCACGCATATTAATATTCAACAAGGGTCAGAAATTTAACTAAAAGATACTGCATACTTCCATGTTGGCAGCAATCTGTGTGTGGCATAAGAGTGTGGTCCAACGTGAGGAGCTGGGGTCTGCCTCCAGGGCTGGGAGCCACAGTTGTTCAGAGGAGCCACGGGCTGCCGACCTCCAAATCAAGCCTCATTCATGGCTCCTGCAAAAGGCCAGCCTTGCAGAGTGGAAAGAAACAGCAGGCATTGAATATGGAATGCCCGCTACTACTTCAGCATGCTGTGATAGTTGTCAGTGGTTTCCACTTTCATTGTGTCCAGAATAAGATAGGCCTCATCCTACAAGTTCTATGTCATTTTATCACAGATGATCACATGGATTCCTGTAGGCATTCACTAGCAAATGTGGCTGATGCAAAGAGGAGAAATGCTGGAAATCTGAGCAATTGTTTCTTCTGTCAGATCAGAAGCCATTAGGAGCCGGCCAAATAGCTCAGGGGATTAAAGCATCTGCAACCAGGCAAGAGCGCTGGGGTCTAATCTTCAGGCCTGCCACGCTGTCCCCACCCCCAGGGCATGCTGAAATGGCAATTGGGACTGGGCATGGTGATGTGAGCCTGTAATTCCAGCTCTTTGGGGGCTGTAAACAGGTGCATCACTACGAATCTAACCTAGTAATCTTCCCTAAAATTCAAAAAGAAAAAAACAGCTATTTGTTCTTTTATTTAAATTTTATTTTATTTTATTTTATTTTATTTTATTTTGGCAGAACTGGAAGTGATTATTCCACTGATCCATCTCTCCAGCCCCTATTTAAATTTTAAAGACAAAAAAAAAAAAAAAAAAAAAAATCACTCTTCCATGTTATCTTTGACAATAGGGCCAAACACATTCCCTGGAAAACAGCGGTATGGTTGCTGTGCTGTGACCACTCCAGAATCGTGCCATACTGAGGTCAACAGGAATAGGCAGGCTTTTGGGGGTGTGGTGGCTGTGTCTAAATGTCCCTCCCATGAGGACATAGGGCTTCTTCAGAGGTGGCTGGATCTATAGGGTGTGGTGCTAATACCAAGTGTATGTGATTCGTCCCTCAGCCCACTGATTTGGCTGAGTTCTAGCTGGGATTAAGGAAGTGAGTTCTGCACCCGCCCTAGAGCAGGTAGCCTTCGTACAACATAAGGGACAGGACTTGGTGCTTTTGCTATCTTGTGGGTACAATGAACAATTTCTCCTCTGCACTGTCTGTCTTCCAGGCCACCCTGCCTTGGAGTCAGTTGACTCTGACCTGAAACTTCTGCAAACTATGAGCTAAATAACCATTTCCTTCTTTAAAAATGATGAAGAAAGAGAGGGAAAAAACAATAAAAATGATACAGAACTTCAAAACAAGATGATAGAAATTATCAGTGGTAATTATATCACATATTGTTATCTTTAAAGTATTAGTGCATATTAGCAGATATAGGTACATATGATTGATCAAAAAATACAAACACTAACTGCTCAGCTTTCATCTCTTCTCCTTTCCCACATCCCAGTTATTCTCTTCTTTTGAGCAGTTTTTTTTTTTTTTTTCCTTTCACAGTAGTAACTAAGTCATTAAGCTGCCCATGCTGGGCTTAAATCTTCGATCTTCCTGTAAAATTTCTCTTAGGTAGCATACATTTAACTTCAAAATATAGGGGCCAGTGAGATAGCTCAGCAGCCTACTTAGGCAAGCTTAGGCAGGCGCAGGGGACCGTGGTTCAATCCCCAGCCCCACATGCTGCAACACCACTGCCCTCGAGGGCAGGGGGACTGAGCCAGCCAAAAAGTAATAATGAGTAAATAAATAAAATTTATAAAACAAAGGGGACTGAGCCAGCCAAAAGTAATAATGAGTAAATAAATAAAATTTAAAAAACACTTGCATTTATTTCTTTGGGAGACTTTAACATGAGTTAGAAGTGCATATGACACTCATTTCATGTTTGAGTGGCCCAAACTATAGGTTTTAACCAAGTTGTTTAGAATCCTGAAAATGTGCCTGTATGGAATTACATTGCTTTAATGAACTCAAAGTCTCACGAAGAGTTCTAATCAACTACCTCTTGTGTATATTTGTCCCCCCAAAGTCTCATGTAGTCATTGAGGTGCAATTCTACATTTTGTGATTAATTCATGATTCAAGGCTGGGATTAGGGGTCTCAGTGCTTCTGGGATTATGGCTGTGAGTGCTTTACCCAGCCTGGGGAGGATAGCCTGGATGTAATATGAGAGAAACAGAGATAGACTTGCTCCCTGTTGCCATTGTTGTTACTCCATTTTGCTCTCTGCTCTTTCCCACCAACACACACTGCCCTGTGCCTCTCTGCCTTGGAGCCAGCGGAGTGTGGGCTGAAAGCTCCAGTAACTGTGAGCTAAATAAGCCTTTCCTTCCTTCATTTTGGGAGTAGGGTATTTGTCCCAACAAGGAGAGAAGAATAACTGAGACAACTTCAAACATGCTTCTTGAGGTATTTGACTAATTTAAGATGGAATTGTTTTTCTATAAAAGCATGATTTCTTTTCTTTTTAATAATTTCTTGAACTATAACTAGAAAACATGGTCTCCAAAGTAAGTATACAAAACCCTGGAGCGCCTTGGCTGTGATCTCTTACAATGAACACACAAGAAACCTTTCTCTACTCCTTTTGTTGTGACGTGCATGAACACATTTGCACACCTTTGTGATACTACAGTGTGTTCTGTTGTATTGTGGAAATACAATGCGACAGTAAATACATGTTTCTAAGGTAAGTGAATCTCTCTTAAATAAAATTATTAATACTAATTATAGACAGGTTGTTCACTGGGGAAGGAAACATGATAATTAGAGAGACGTTTGCAGGTAGGTTATGGGAACCACAAATAAAAGTTGTGTTCATCACTCAGAAGAATTCTTGATGTGAGAACTCTACAGCAAAATGGATTTGGTGAGACTAATAAAGTTACAGTGTAATTTATGCTGGTTTCTCTCATGAATGTCCCACCTTCAAGAGCAAAGAGAGTTTTTGTTTTCTGACAAAAGCTCAATACGGATCTTCCAAAGTGAATCTCAGTGAACGATTCACCCCGAGACACTAAAGTACTCACGTAACTTTCGCATGTCCAGCCAGGCCCAGCTTGAGAGCACTGTACAAATACAAAAAAAAAAAAAATGAACTTGTTTCTTTATGAAACTGTCACCAAAAAAGCTACATGTCATACAAATTACTTCCATTCCTCTGAGAATAAATAGATATATCCTTTAAACATTCTAATTGTGGTAACTTAGTGAATTCATTTCAAAGGTATAAATTAACTTCAGATTTCAGTAACTATAAAAAGCATTTTAAACAATCATAACTTTGACTGTTAACTTCCTACTTTATGAAACGAATGCTGCTCCTAATTATATGTTTGAATATATATTTTCAAAAGGATGGCCCACTGCCAATAAAGAAATTCAAGGGAAAAATTTATAGGGCACTATAAAAGGTATTTTCCATAAAATATAGGCACTGACATTAATATATTTTAATCTTCCTGTGAAAAGATTAATGGAAGTGTACCATTAGTAGTTTGAATTCACATGCACATGTAGATCTATATACTGTATTCTGTATTTCTTGGAATAGTATTAAAACAAACTTTTTTTGTGCTTACCAGGTAGGTGCTTGTGCCACTGAGCTATGCCTACAGCCCCCAGCCCTGAAACAAACATCTTCAAAAGGTTTGGGTACAAAACAGAGCTACTAAAAATTAAATGTGCTAAATAAATTGTTAAAAGAGAAGCCCTTTAATCAACTCACAGTGTGTAAGTACTTCAAAACATCATATTGTATCAGTTATCATATATAATTTTCTCAATTTTTTTGTCTTTTTGAGACAGGGTCTCACTATGCAGTTCAGGCTGGTATTAAGCTCACTTTGTAGCTCAGGCTGGTCTCGAACTCACAACAAGCCTCCTACCTCAGCCTCCCGAGTGCTGGGATTACAGGCATGCACCACCATGTCCGGCTTAATTTTCAGTACAGTCAAAAATATATTTGGGATTATTGATTGTATTTGGATAGGTCTTACCTTATAAATTACATTAGATTTTACATGTAAAATGAATTTATGTTTTGATTTGTTCTGTTTTCTGTTGCTTGTATGTGTGTTTGTGTGCATGGGCCACACACAGGGAGTAATGACTAATAAAATAGTCAGTAATTTTGATGATTATATGTTTCTAAGAATTTTTTAATCAACTCCTCTTTATAGTTTTCCTCCCATTCATGTAACAATTCTCTTTTTTCCAGGAGGGAAAGATGTAAATGTGAAGCTGTGAGTCTTAAAAAAATTAATATATTGTAAATCAGATATTTTTGTATTTTCTAGAAAGCTAAATGTCATTTTATTACATTAAACTGACTATGTAGTGCATATTTTCTTGAAAATATTTTCCACAAAATTGTGCCCGTTTACTGCTTAAAATTCTTACTGTACAGTGTGTGTGTGTGTGTGTGTGTGTGTGTGTGTGTGTGTTTAAATCTACTTCAAAATAAAGTATGGCAAGCAGCATTTAATGTTTCTATGTCCAGTATGTCTGCAAAAGAAACAACTACAAAGCTAAGAGTCTTTAAAAAAATTATATCCAATTACAAAACACCCATTTAACAAAAACAAACAATTCACTTCATTAATCTTCTAACTGTGTGTACAGGAGGGACTCCAGATTGCCTTATAAAAATAGCAGGGTCCTTATAATCAATATACATTTACACAATATTGCATGGAATCAGGATTCCATTCAATGATAGATGTTATATGACAACATTTTAGTAGAAAATAAAGGGCCCTTGTTAACTAATCTCTAGTTTCCTTGAGAACATGATGTTTTCTCCCTCTTGCCTAATTTTAAATTTAGGTTGGCCATGCAGATAGAAACTATGTGTTATCTTTAAAGAAATAAAATTATGTGTGTCTTACAAAAGGAGTATCCTTGATGCTGGAAAATAATAAATATAATGAAATATATATCATCATGGGATTCATTACAAACTGTTATTTCCATGCTGATTGAATCCAGAGTAAAAATTTTGTATTTTTATTACTTATTAAGTTCAAAGTTTAATATTCTCAGTGTTTATAGGACTGTACATGTAACTTATGTGCCCTTGTATAAATATCATGAATCTTTGTGTGTGTGAATTTTAAGAGTTGTTCCTCTGAAAAAGATAATGGAGAAGATCCTGTCCTTCTATCTACCCTTCTTCACAGGAAGTGATTTTGGGAAAGTACTCCTCTGTTTCTTAGGGGCATAAGAGCCTGCCTGGCAACTGCAAGGTTTCCAAGTGTGATTCCCAGTACAAAGCACACACACACACACACACACACACACACACACACACACACACACAAAACAAAACA
>PVKA01019914.1:0-11416 GCA_004027165.1 Ctenomys sociabilis
GAACTTGTGCTTCCCTTTTTATCCAGCCACCCCCTTTTTAAATTGGATACAGGGTCTGTTACACAGCTAGGACTTTTAGTGATCATCCTGTCTCAGTCTCCCCAGTGCTAGGATTATAGGCGCATGCCCTCACACCCAGTTTCAGGAAAAATAGAAGCATTACAGCAGGAGCCATTCACTGTCCCACTTTCAAATCTTCATAGCTTCAACCATTCCATTCTTTACAACTTCCTTCCTGATAACTTTGCCTTAATTAAGAGTAATTCCCTCCATTACATAGCCTGGATCTCATCTTTCACTTTCCTAAGGACTTTTCACTCTTTCAATCATCCCCCTTTACTTTCTCCTCACTAGATTATTCCCATTAATCATAAGACACTCTGGAAATAATATCCTATTATTTTTGTATGTATGTATGTATGTATGTATGTATGTATGTATGTATGTATTTATTTATTTGGTATAACCAGGGATTGAACTCAGGCCCTTGTGCTTGCCAGGGATAGAGCTTATTCCACTGTGCCATCTCCCCAACCCTATTTTTGTTTTTAGAACAACACCTTAACTTTATATCTCCTCTTTCTAGCAATGGCTCCAATTTAGCTTTGCCTTTGAGCAAATTCTTCAAAGATATCTTCCCTTATTCTCTTTCCTGCTTCATCTTCAGTTCATTCTTTAATGCTCCCATATCTGACATTTTTGTTTCAACATTCTACTGAAACTGCCACAACAACTCAGTCTTCATCTTATTTGCTATCTTGGTCCTGTGCTTTGTTACTGAGACAAAATGCCCAATACTACCAAGTGAAAAGAGGAGTGATTTCTTCTGGTTGACAGTTTGTGCAGGCTTCTGTTCATAGTACTTGGTTCCAAGGTAGAACAGCACAGCAGATGGACACGGCAGAGGAGGGTTGCTTATGGTAACCCTAAGCAGAGACAAAGAAGGGAGGAGCTGGAAGAGGCAACCATTCTAAGACACTCCTATAATGATCTACCTCCTCCACCAAATCCCATCTTCTACTAGCAAGTCAGCTATGAACTCATCAGTGGATCATTATAGGAGCTACTCATCACTCACTGATGAGTAGCATGCCCCTATTATCCAATCACCTCTTACAGCCTCATCTATGAGCTTTGGGAGTTCTATGTAGTTATAAATCACAACACTAGGTTTTTATTAACAACTGATTCAAACAAACCTTGAACTTGAATTACACTATCAACTTCCACAGATCACAGGTAGGGGGATGTTTTGGTTAGTTTTAGGTATCAACTTGACTAGACTAAGTGATACATAGGTAGCTAGCAGGAATTATTTTTGAGTGCTTTCACAAGAGACAGGCATTGTGGTCAGGCCACTGAATAAGGAAGATCTATTATCACCCAGTGTGACCAGCAACATACAATTGAATGAGTACCTGGATAGATTTGTACATTTTCCTGGAGCTCAATAAATATGTATGTGCTGAATAAGTGAATAATGAAGACAGAATGTCTTGACTCAAGGGTTGATGCAGAGAAATTTTCTTTCCTCACATAGTACAATGAGATTACTCATTTTCATGGCTTTAAAATATAACTTTTATGGTGTGGGTCTGGAATGTTGACAAAGGCTTATGGTTTAAAGCTTGATCCTTAGATGGTAGTGCTCTTGAAATGGTAGTGAAAGCTTCAGGAGGTGGGGCTCAAAGGAAGAAAGTCACTGGAGCTATATCTTTAAAAGATATACTTTATCACCTACCACTCCCAAAGAGGGGATAAGAAGGGCAAATGCAGGAATATGGGAAGGACTGGGAGTATTTGGATAACAGAAAGGAAGGCCCCTGTGGCTGAGGGCCACTGAGAGAGAGGCTTATATGAGGTTAGATAAGTAAACAGGAAGTGGTTGATACAGACCTCTGTAGGTCATGGTTTTGTTCAGGTATGATATTTGGGGAAATATTATGAGCCAAAACTTTTCCTCTATAAACTGATTTTTTTTCTCTCAGGTATTTTGAAATAAATTCAATCTACTTACTTCTGTGTTACTCCAGCCATAACCATTATTGTTCACTTAAATTATTCAAACTATTTTGCCTTGTCCAAGCTTTTATGTATAAATCAGATTATGTCACTCACCTACCTCAAAATTCTAAATACTCCCCAAATATCATGCCTGGATAAAACCCTACAGAGCTCTGCATCATTCACCTCTTGTCTACTTCTCTAACCTCATACAGGCCTCTCTCAGTAGTTCTCAGCCACAGGGGCCTTCCTTTCTGTATTCCAAATACTCCATGTCCTTCTTATGTTCATGCATTTTCCCTTCTTATCCCCTTTTCTGGTTGTGTTCACACCAGCTCTTAGGTGAACAGGTGCATTCCCACTCTTCAGCTGTTCCATCACATCTGCTGACACTGCCTGCCGTGACACCATTAAAAGAGCTCCTCAGTCCTATATTCTTGTCTTATCAACTCACCTTATTTCAATCACAGTATTTAATTTGCAATTAATTTTATCACATTTAAAATATATTTGTCTATTGTTGATCACCCCCAGATTATAAGGTTCATGATGGCAAAGATCTATGATCAATCAATGACAGCATACAGTAGGCATTTTGTAAGAATTCTTTGAATGAATTAATGTGTTAACTCCTTCATTTCTCTTTCTTTTAGTACTAATTTCTAGTGAATAGACAAATTTGATGGACTTATCATATTAGGAATCAGATAATAACTTTCTTATTACCAGTGTAATACAAAAACAGGTAGCAGTGGGTGATAAGAAACTATATCATGAGAGAAAGGAACTTCCAGGGAACTACTTGGTATGCTAGAGTCAAATAGCAGATTTGGTGATTTGGATGACAATGAATAATTCTGACTTGAGTACAAAGTGCCATGCTGATTAGGTCACATGCTGTGATGGTCCATCCTGAGGTGGTCCTACAGGAAAGAGCAGTCCTCTCATAGTCTTGAAAGTGTACTTCCATACCATGGAAGGGAACTTAATCTCAGTGCAATAATGTTGAGAGAAGGGAACGTGAGAAGTGACAGGGTCATGAGGGAACTAATGAGAGGCTTCCTGATAAAGGGGTGAGGTCAGCCACTTCCTCCCTTGCCCTGGCACCTTCCATGCTGAGATAATGTAGCACAAAGTCCTTACCACATGTTGGTGCCTCAATACTAGATTCCCAGCTCCAAGAACTGAGAAGAATAAATTTTTTCTTTATTTAATTTCCAGGCTCTGATGTTCTGTTATAGTAGCATAAAACAGACTAAGACAATATGGAACATAACTACTTAGCGTACAAGCCAGGTCCAATACATGTGGCTGGCTGATTATAGACCACTTGTTATAATCCAGGGAAGTCTTTTCTGCAATTCATCTATATATGAAACATTAATCTCAGTTAGACAGATTGAAAAAACCTTTCTGTAATCATTAAGAGAAATAAACTGTATATAACAGAAATAAAGGAAATAAATGAAATAAAATGCTACTTTCTAGAAATACTGTATTTAGGGTGGGAGTGGTGGCACACACCTATAATTTCAGCACTTGGGAGGCTGGAGCATGAGACTGCCACAAGTTTAAGGCCAGCCTGGGCTACATGGTGAGACCAAGGATACTTTGAACTACATAGTAAATCTCTGTCTCCAAAGAATAAAAAAAAGTTTCCACTAGCATTATTGTATTTGGGAAGAAGTCTGTAAATCTCTGGCTCAGGCCAGAAAGGTTCAAATGGAAAAGGGGAGACATGAAGTTCTGGATATAATTGTGAATTCATTGCATTTACTTTATAAACTATAACTATAATATCCAAAGCATAATCTTCAAGTGTACCAGAAGTTCTCTAATAAAGTGGCAACCAGTTGATTTCACTTGAAGGAAAAAGGAATGAGGATTGAATATAGCCAGACTAGTAAAATTAAATCAGACATTTATAGTTAACCATCATTAGCCATTAGTGTTTGGACTCTCCACATTATAGTTCAGTATAATTCTCTCTCCTTTCACCTTCTATGTCTCCTCCAGAGAGTGTCTCCAATAACCTCATCAAAAAAGAGAATTTCCTGCCCCAGAAAGACAGCTCAGCAGCTTAAGTGTTTTCCTGGCTGGTGCAAGGTCCTGAGTTCAATACAGTATAAAAAAAAAAAAAATCAACAAAGAAGACTCTCCTCAGTCACTTCCTTGTCAATTTGTTTCAGTTCTTTTACAATACTTACTAAGATTGAGCTGTACATGTTCTGGTCTGATTTTAGATCTTCTTTCCTCTGATGATCTAGTTTACTATGCTTTCTTGTTTTACACTGTGTGTGTGTGTGTGTGTGTGTGTGTGTGTGTGTGTGTGTGTGTCTTTTTGAGATAGGGTCTCACTATCCAGTTTAGGCTGGCCTTGAGCTCACTTTGTAGCTCAGGCTGGTCTCAAACTACCAAGTCTTTCTGTCTCAGCCTCCCAAGTGCAGGGATTATAGGAATGCACCACCATGTCCAGCCTGTTTCACATTCTTGATATGGAGAAACACTTCACATTTGTTTGCACAGGGCTGGAGTAGAGTCTTTGCACTGTTCATTCCCTCTGCTTGGAATGTTTTTCCTCCTGAGGATGTATGGCTTTCTACATTACATGATGTAGATCTGTGCTCAAAGTGTTCATCAGAGGGGCCTCCCTTTATTTCTTTATGTAAACTAGCCTCCAAGTCCCCATCATGGCATGTAAACCATTAGTTCTGAGTCCTTATTATGGTTTATTTTTCATAGAATTTATTATTAAATGACTGTTCATTGCCTCTTAT
This sequence comes from Ctenomys sociabilis, assembly GCA_004027165.1. Lineage (NCBI taxonomy): Eukaryota > Metazoa > Chordata > Mammalia > Rodentia > Ctenomyidae > Ctenomys > Ctenomys sociabilis. The sequence goes on from PVKA01019914.1 coordinate 4,782, forward strand.
TGAAATGTAAACTCAATGTTTATTTTTTATTTTTATTTTCTGGTACTGGGAATTGAACTCATGACCTTGTGCTGACCGTGCAGGCACTGTGCTGCTCAGCTATATCCACACCTCAATGTTTTTATTCAGAGCTTATAGAAAACTATCTGGCTATGCAATAAGTATTTTCTAACAGATGCCTGTGATGGATTAACTAATGGTCAATTTGTGATACCCAGATGAACTGAATCAGGATAGTGCTGGGTGTGAAGAGTCCACCTAAGGACTGTTGCCAATAGCATATAAAGAGAAGTATAGGGGAAGATAGTATGCTGTTGATTCTCCTAGAGGAGCTTGTTGTGCTGGTTTTCCTGATATGAACTCAGCCATTCTCATCCTCAGTGTCCTCACTATCATGGGGGATAGCTGTGGTTCTTTTTGGGGAGTTCTGGTCATTTTCCTTGAACATCACTTCCTGGTTCTAGTGAAGATCCCATAGCTTGCTGGCACCAATTTTCTAGCTTTCACTATTCATGTTTGGGCTTTCCCAGTGCAGATCCTTGGTACAAACCTGCATGAGACATTGTCGTGGAATCTAGACCTCCAGATGGACTCCTGGAGGATACTGTCGTGCGCTCTATGTCTTCAGGTAGACTCATGCAGGATCCAGGCCCGCAGCTGGATTCTTTGGGTTTATAGTTGTATGGAAAGATCTCCTGGACTCTTGCATTTCACAGTTTGGGTGAGTACGCTAAAATAATCCTACAAATTATATGACCCGCATTAAATTATATTCCCTTGTAAATCCCTAGTACAACTCTTGCCAAAAACCTGAATGGTCTGATGAGACAAAAACAACTTATGACTCTTCTCTCCTTTAGTGTATCCTACACATACATGGTAAGTTAATTTCTCTAGTTTATGATTCTAAGTTATTCCACATTTAATCACTTTTGCTACCAAGTCAGATTTAAATTCTTGGTCCTTCCACCCTAACCTAAGCCTGCCCTTACGTGTCTTTGTACTCCACTTATTATAGGTCACTTTTTGCTTGGACTACTTATTTATGTGCTTGTCCCAGTTCCCATTTTTGACCTTAGATGCTTAAAGGGCTCTTTAGTGTCTTTTGTATCTTCATAGTGTGAAAGTTGACAACTAATGGTTTCCCATGTACAAAATCTATTCTCACTTCTTTGGAAGAAGATTTAGTTTTGGAACACTGTGTTAGTTAATTTTCTCATTGCTGAGACAAAATACTTGACACTCAAAATTAAAAGAGAAAGGTTTATTTAGCTCATAGTTTTTGGAGGTTTCAGTCCATAATTGGCTGCCTCTAAGGCTGGGTGGCACATAGCAGATGGACAGCAGTTCAAGGCAGTAGCACACAGCAAAAGTAATAAGAAAAAGCAAGAAATAAGCTTCTTTCTGTATCTGATGTAATCTCTAGTCTACTAGGATTAGGGCAGTGCCAGCCTTATCAGTGGACTGATCCAGCAATCACCCAGCTTTACTTCCAGTATTGCACTATCAGTCATGTGCTCTAGATTCAGCTACCTCAAAAAAGCCTGTCCTCCATGACTACATGTGGCTTTGGAAACATCGAGACACAAACTGTAACACAGGGGAATGTTTCAGTCACATACATGTCTCCCAAGAACCTCCATGTGTCTATCAGCCATTCTTTGAAATTGTGTACCAGGAATGTGAACACTTAAGGAATGAGAACAGTGGCAGTCAATTCACCTCAACAGCAGTTCCTTAAAGAGATACCGCAGTCCAGGGCCCTGCAATTGCTTATGTCCCCTGTACTAACCCCATGGCTTTCCAAGAAACTCTCTTATTTTTCTTTTCTTTAGCTCTAGTTTAGCCAGTTAGCTTTTACTGGTGGTGTTTTAAAAATCAAAGTACTTTTAAGTTAAAGAAACATTTATCATAGGGTTTCTTATGGTATGGGTATACAATACAAAACTATATGTTAAAATTTTATAGCAATGACAAAATAATAAAAACATTGTCATTTATATAGTATTTTCTATGTGTATTATGTTCCTTTAAGTGCTCATTACACATTTACTCACTTGGCTGTCATAAGAACCCTGTAAGGAATGAGTGTGTTTTTTACCATCCTAATTGTATATATAAGGAAACTCAAGTATTAAGGTGTAAGTTTCTTGTCCAAGGCCACACATTCTGCAAGCAGTAGTGCTGGAATTTGAAGTCAAGCAGTTTGTCTGCAGAGCTCTGCCCTTACCTGAACATAAAATTTTCTCTAGAAGAATACTTCTTGTTCAATGAGACCAGAAAACACCTTAAGTTGCTTTCAAAAGTAAACCATAATGTTATGTCAAAAAATCAGATCCACAAATGTACATTCCATGATTTCTCTTATATGAGAAATCAAAATCTAAATATGTAGAAAGATACAAATTAAGGTAATAAAAAATAGGAAACTAGATCTTATGCAAAAGGACAGAGAGATCAAGGTATAAAAAGGGGTGAAAAAAGAATTAGGATGTGTTATGTATATATACTAACTTCCTATGAGGAATGTAATCATTGTCTCCAATAAACATGTACTAGTAAAATAAAAATAAAAAGCAAACTAAGTAGTTCACTAAAGCAAGTGATAAATAATATGCACAAATTTAAAAAGTCTTTTTGCTTTTAAGTTCTTAAATGTTCACTTGTCATGGTTTGGGGTTTTGCAAGGGGAACAATATAATACAGGACACATTTTATAATATTACTTTATAATGAATCACCCAAAGAATCACATACAATGAGTTTCAGGAAATGTGTCCAAATACTAAAGACCAAAACACTCAGCTGAGGGCCTGGTCCTACTATCTTTCATGAGTTCAGCTGAAAACCTAGCACTCACAACAATGCCTCTCCAAGTCCAACTGGAGGCCTGGAACCCATGAATGTGGAGGACCATCTGAGCATCTCTCCTTGAAGAAGAGCAATCTCCATTTTGGCTGAGCCTGACCCTATTTTCTTGTATTGTTACATACAGAGCTGGCTATGATTTTTCTCTATCCCCTCAATTGGCTATAAGCAGTGCATATTGGTCTAGCCAAGATGCTGGTGGTAGTCTTTGAAAATGGCACATATGTTTCCCTGATAACTCACACATGCTTCTCTTTAATGAGCCAGGCCGAGATAGGATGAAGAGCCAGTGCTCCATGCTGTCAACCTTGAGATAGAGGCTATGACTTCGTGGGGCTTGACAGATTACACACCAGAGCTGAAGCATTGGACCCCAAAACATTAGATGCTATCTCTATAGCACAGTGCAAATTATTTTTTCTGCATATACAGGCCACCTACCCAGCCCAGCTCACAGTACTCACCTAATTCCCACAATTCTCAGTCATTCACCCTCAAGCCACTCCTCCTTCATGACTGAATAAAATCTGGATGTGGCCTTGGGTGACCTCTTTGTTCCACACCATCTTCATGGCTGGACTTAGGGTCCCTTGGCTCCCCATACTTATAAAATATGCTTTAGTGTCTTTATTTTTGCCATGGATTGCACTGGGAGTGGTAGATTGGAATTAACTTGGTGGGATTCCAATAAAGTATTTTTGGGATTACAAATACAGACTTCTTGGACCAAGACAAGGACCAGGAAAGGCTTCCTACACATGACCACATCTCATGTAGGCCTGATTCATGGATCTGCACTGGAAAGACCCAAAGGTCAGTGGTAGGAGCTAGAAAGTCTAGGCCAACAGGATGAAGGAACTATAGTAGTGGTCTGAGGGATCTGAACTGGAAGTGGGAAGCAATGCTCAAAGTAAGCACCAGGACTCTTCCAAAATTACCATAGCCATCCTGTGCACACAACTTACCACAGCACACAACTGTGTCTGCTTAGTGGGATGTGCACATTGTAAGCCATTTCTAACAGTGAGGTCCTGTTAGAATCCAACAATCCAACAAGGACAGCAATGTTCATCAGGAAAGCCAGCATAAGGTCACCCAACAGAACAAGAAAACTGATGGCTTCCAACAGCTCCACAGCTTCCCCAAATAGCATCACTAACAGCATGTCAACAGCTTCTCCCATTCTTCCTCTCACACTGCTGGCAACAAACCTCCAGTATACCTCTCACACCAAGCACCAAGCTATTTAATTTATCTGGGTATAATAAGTTCACTACCAGTTAGCCATCCACTATATTACTTTTCCCTAGCCCTTTGATGTGAGCATGTTGAAAGTGGTATCTTATCTTTCCTGTGTGAACCACAACCATGCTGCATCACTTATGCAGAGTAAAAAGCACACTAATTTCTATTGAGGCTTCTCATAGTATTCAGTTGTGCCTTGGAATAGAAATGGTAGGTGTGCACCACATCAGTCTCTCACATCCTCCTTCTGGTGCCACGAGGTCCTAGCCTCCATTCTGGCTCAGCTGGCAGCACATAACTGCATCTGCTTAGTGGAATGTGCACAGAAGCATGGTAAGCCATTTCTAGAAAATGCCACAATACTTTCCACGTTAGTCTCATGTTTCTCTTTCCCGGTCGAGGCACATTTGAAGGGATAGCTAGTGAAAGCTGAAATAGGGATGCTCAACCCACTGGAGTGCAAAGTAGGTGAGAAATAAGCTCTGTGTTATAGGATACAGATTTCAGAGCCTGTGGCAGAGGCTTGCATTAATTACTCTGACACCATTTTCCTAGAAATAGCTGTGCTAATGCATTTACATTGCATGTGTTTAGCATCATTATAGAAGTAGGATAAAAACAGTGACTGGTATAAACAGATTCAGAGACAAACACACGTGATTCTTGGTTAACATACAGTAAAGCTGGTAATGAGTAGAGTGGGAGTAGCCTATTAGTCACAAGTATGTAATCACCATGGACTACAGTCATAACTAAAAAGGTATCTTGGTCCATTTTCTGCCACTGAAACAGAATACCAAAAACTGGGTAGTAAACAATAGAAGGGTCTTTGGCTTATGATTCAGGAAGCTAGGAAGTCCAAGAAGGGCGGCTATGGATAAAATATTTTCCTGCATCACAGCATGACAGAGAGGCAGGTGAGCATGTGCAAAAAAGGCAGGAAGTCAGACTGCATCTGATCCTTTTACCAGGAACCCACTCTCCAATAAGCCATTCATTCCCAAGTGGAGGAGATAAGAGAATGATATGAAAATCTGTCATGAAGGCAGAGCCCTCAGGACAGAATTATCTCTCATAGGTAATTCTGAGCACTGCCATAACATGAGCTTGAGAAAACAAATTTAAGTGAAGCAAGAGGAAATGTAGATCAATCAGGGAGGCCGAAGACTGGCAAGCAAACTTTTACCCTATATGCTAGAAGTGTTAACAATGATTAATACATACATCATGACTATGACTTTCCTGGGGGGCATTTGAGTTAATTTTCACTTAAGTTTCAGAACTGTACCAGCAGGATATGGGGGCTTTATAGTAAAAGAATTTCAGATGTTTTAGTTGGACCTGCAGCAATCTAACAAGAAGCAGACCTTGAGTCAAGGTTAAGAGGGTATAGTTTATTTAGGTGTTTCAGCAGTGGGTGGGAGGATAAGAGAAGGGAGGATGGGGCTAACAAATGTGTCTTTATTAAGCTGCTATAGAATTTTAAACTTGGGGAAATACTCTGGGAAACACTGTAAAACACACATCCCAGAATCTTTCCAGGCAAGGAATAGAAGAGCTGGGAATTTATATCTAATACTCCTTCATCACTGATTAAGAGTTGTCCCTAGAGAGATGTGATTTATAGGTACTTCTGACCCACAAAAGTGTAATTTCTTTCCCTTAGGAGAGCAAGAGGAGAAAACATCAGAAACTCGGTTCTATAACAAATAAAAGGAATCTTAAAAACCTATAAATATTTTTTTTACTGCTTACTGAGTGTCTCCTATATGCAAAGCAAACACACACACACACACACACACACACACACACACACACACACACACACACAGACAGTGTAATGATTTAAAGCAGGCAATTTCTGAGATGTCAGTTCCAAAGTATTGCCATCTCACTGGAAACAGTGTAAAGGTTATAGGGCATAATGGTGTTTTCATGAATAAAAGCAACATAGCCTCTTTTCTGTTAAAAATTCTTCATAATAACAAAGAAAGAATTTAAGCCCTTGTAGATATAGTTAATATATTCCAATAATTCTTGAGTATGCATGATTCTATATTCACTCTATAACACAAAATGTTTTGGGAGAAGAAATGAACAGCAATATCAATTGCAAATACATACAATATAATGTGAAAATCTGAATCATAAGAAAACTAGGTTGAGTAATCATTTTTAATTCTACTTTTCTTACTAAATGTGTTATGCCTTTTGTTAATCTAGTTGTTCTCAAATACTAGAAAATCAGGGCCAGCGAGATGGCTCAGTAGAATAAGTGCTTCCCTGGCAAGCATGAGGGCCTGAGTTCAATCCCCAGTTCTGCCAAAAAAAAAAAAATAATATCAAATACTAGAAAGTGCCTGTTTGAATCATGCACTCTGTCATGCTATTTTATGTTTTTCCTAAACATTTTTTTTTAGCACTTTTAATCTTCAAACTCAGCAATATTCAAACTCAGCAATATTGTTCCAAGGTAGCATTGACCTTTGGAAATAAATAAATAAATTCTAATTTAGTGTTAT
>PVKA01019914.1:11516-31631 GCA_004027165.1 Ctenomys sociabilis
TTTTTTTTTTTTTTTTTTTTTTTTTTTTTTTTTTTTTTTTTTTTTTTTTTTTTTTTTTTTTTTTTTTTTTTGTCTTTTTGAGACAGGGTCTCACTATGCAGTTCAGGCTGGCCTCGAGCTCACTTTGTAGCTCAGGCTGGTCTCGAACTCACAACAATCCTCCTGTCTCAGCCTCCCGAGTGCTGGGATTACAGGCATGATTTTGGTGAATACATGTTAGTCATTCTTAATATTTGTTTGCCCACACATAAGGAAATGTAAATAAGTTAAAAACAAACAATTATGACAAAAACAACCACCAGTTCCACCATCAAACATATTTTAAATCCTACTATGGTGCCCCTGTTGTACAGAAATTTGGATAATTGTAGAGGGCACAGAGGAGCTAGGGGTAGAGCAAGAACTACTGTCAAAAAAAGAGTCCAAGTATTCACCAGACCCTAAGTTTCTATAATACCTGCTTAATGAATAAATATATGAAGGCTCATCACATTGATGATCCCATTTAAAGCCCCAAGGTTTTGGTTATTGCTATACTTGGCTTCTAGCCTGTACTCTCAAGTTCACTTTTCAGCTCTTATCATTACCACTGTGAGAACTGGAACAATGTACCCCTTATGTTTCCTCATCTCCAAAGCAGGACTGAGATTAGTTTTTCACACAGTTACTGTGAGACATAAAGATCATATGCACAGAGAACAGCACAATGTCTGGCATAAAGCCCTTTGCCCTTTTGCTTCTTTGTTCATACACTAGAACTGTTTGTGGTAGAATGTACGCTCACCTAGGGACAGGGACTGTTCACACACTGGTACTGTTTGTGGTAGACTGTAAGCTCACCTAAGGACAGGGACAGGTTTTGTTTATTTCAAAGGCTCCCTAGTGCTTAGTCCTGTGCTTTGCACTGAATAGTTTTGCATAAAATGAGAAAAAAAATGCACAAATATTTGTTGAAGGTAAGTATCGTTGGGCTATGGCCCTAAATGAAGGTGGAGACAAATGCAGTGTCCTTGAGCATAAAAATGACATGGTAAATGGCTTAGGAAGCTTATGTGCTAAGTGAATTTTGTTCTGCATGAATAAGACTACTTTATAATCAAACTCACTATAACATATTAGTAAGTAAATACTTTCTTTAAAGTAATCACTATGAAAGATCATTCTCTTATTTTGCTTTCGCTCTGGGCATGTTAAATGACTGTTTTGCGAGTTGCCTTATGAGTCACAAAAGAAAATCATCATAATTATTTTACAGCCAGATTTCAATTTTAAACCCAAAAGTTAATGTTTAATCACCACTCCCCAACTTAATAACCTGCTGCGGCTCAAAATGACAGTTGCTTATTTTTCATAATCAAACAAAGCATTGAAACACAAAGATTTTCCAGTCTAATGATATACAGAAAATTTGGCATATGGATAACATATGTTTTAAAGACAATTGCAACAGCCCCTAAGACATAATGAATACTAGTAAAGACCATCTCATCCAGGTATGGTGGAGCACACTTGTGATTCCAATACTTTGAAAGGCTGAGGCAGGACAATGGCAAATTTGAGTGCAGCCTGGGAAACTTAACAACTTAGTAGGAATTTAGAGGAAAAGGAAAGGGAGCGAGGGAGGTAGTTCCATATGAAGGCCCTGTTCATTTCCCAGTACTGAAAAAAAAAAAAAAAAAAAAAACCCAAACCAAAATAAAAAACAAAAAAGGAAACAAAACCTCTCAAGATATTTGAAATATGGTTACATTCATCTAGATACCTCTAGATGGATTTAGTATTAAAGTGTATTATTGTATGGTATGTATATGTCTCTGTTACTCTATACAAACTCTATTAAATGTAAACACATATTATTTATACATAAAGTGAACAGCTAGCTAGGTAGGCCAGGCTGACAAGTCTTCCTTTCTGAGGTAACTGTGATCTTCCTGGGTAAACATCAGGTCAATACAAACCATTGAGATCCTGATCTTGCCCTGAATTACTTTCCTTTCCCATGATTTTTCTTTTGCTCTCTATTCTAGTTATTCATCTCATAAACACCTAAACCTTCTGGCACTACATAACATATAGCCCCATATGCATAATCACCAATGCCAACCTCACAATTCCTGTTCATAGTTTTATTTTTCTAGCTTGTTTGCTCATTTGTCCCATAGCAAACACTGTTGATAGCACCTCCTACAGTGCTGCTCTTGCACATGTTTGCTTACACTCAGCTCTTCTCACCAGCTTCATTACTACCACCACTCTGTCTGGACCATCACATCTTTTATCACTTGGCCTATTGTGGTCATTCAAAGTCAAGTCCTATAATGACCTGGCCATTTTCTGGTTCCCTGTTGTCTCTGAAACTTCATGTCTTTATTTTCACCCTTGTTCCCTATTATCTGAACATATTGGCCTTTCACCTCTGCTCATTAAAGCAGTCAGGCAAACTCCCATCTCTGAGCCTTTGTTCAGTTCTTCTCCCTGCCCATAGTGTTCTTCTTGCCATACCTTCTTGGCCTGCTCCTTCACTGTAGTCACTGTTTAAACATCTCCCATCATTGAAGCATTTTCATCATCTTACTTCCATAAGCAAATGCTACTCGTGCTACTTCTATCCTTCTTTGCTTTTTTTCTTTTTTTCTCCAAGGACCATGTTACTATGGAAACATACTATTACTTATTTTAAAATATCTATTAATTATTGTGTCAAACATAAGATCAATAAAACATAAGGTTGGTAACATTGTATTTTATATTTAAATATGTTATTTATTTTTAGAATATTCATCATCTATTGCATCTTCAGTACAGTACAAGATTGGTAAGAGTAGAGATTTTTGTCTATTGTTTGCTGCTGTCTTCTCTGTATGTAAAACAATGTTCTAGTGGGTCCATAGTGCTTTACCTTTAATGGGCACCAGGAAATTTCTTGATTAAATGAATTTATCTTAGACTCCACAATCTGTTCTTTCAGCTATACTTCTATATCTAGATATCATAGTGATTAAGTTGACCCTTGAGTGGGCAAATGTGAGAGGTGTCACTTATATCTGGATTTAGAGCATCTTTTAAAGGAGAAATCTAGAATTATTCCATTTCCAAACAAGTTAAACTATGCTGTTAGATGCCCACTTAAAAGATGTGCTTCTCCTAACCCAGCTATTCAGAAAGCCTGGACCTTTCAGTATGCAAAATGAAAGCATTTATACTCATTCCTTGAAAGTTGCAAAAACAAAAACAAGGAAAGAGAGAGAAAACAGTTTAATCTCCAGCGAAACAAGAACTGTAGGTCACCAACAGTGAAGAGAATTTGCCAAATTCAGTAAGATGTAGATCCAAATGCCAACTGCTAATGTATACGTTCTCAGATCTGTGGCAGACCATGGACTTCTTTAAATTTCCCAGTAGGTAGATTTCCATCCAAAATTCCTCTCACTGGAGTGAACAGAACTAGTGGGCATGGCCAAACCATCACAGCATCTGGAAAATCCTTGTGGGAACTAAGGTTTACCCAGAATATTAGTAGTAGTGGAAATAAATCTTTTTCTTCTCCTTGTTGTGGTCTCCTGATAGAGGAATCCTGTCTTGAGGTGAGGCTGATCAATGTGTTATAGAAGGCATAGTGAGTTTTGCAGTTACTGATTTAACAGAAATAAGACACAAAGTTGCTCTATTTGACAGCTTATGCCAAAAGTGCTCCACTGAGAACCATCTAACCTCTTGCTTACACCACAGGGATAAAGTAAAAAATCTGAAGTACAGCTTCAGTTAAATCCTTCTTGTTCTTTAAGCCTTTAAACATCCTCTGATTCTTTTCAGTTTTAACTCCATAAACTCTATTCTAGATGTTTCATTTGTTTTGATTGTGGCAAGAACAACTAATATGAGTCCTCAGATTTTTAAGTGAACAACACAGCATTGTGAACTATAAGCATGATGTGATAGGCAGAGCTTCCGAATTTTTTGCATAACTGAAACTTTATACTCATTGTTAATAGGAACTCCTTGGTTTCTCTTCCCCCAAGCCTCTGACAACCATTGCTCTACTCTCTGCCTCTATCAGTTTGACTGTCTTAGGTACCTCACAGTAGACTGGTACTGTATTTGTCCTTCTGTGACTAACTTATTTTACTTTGTATAATGTTTAAAGTTTCTCTACTGTATGTTTCTACCAATAGTGCACAAGGGTTCCCTTTTCTTCATGTCCTCACCAGTGCTTGCCATCTTCTATATCTTTGGTCGTAGTCTTCCTAGTAAGCTTCCAGTGCTTTCTCACTGGTTTTGATTTGCATTTCCCTGATGATTTCTATTCTAGCCTAGCTAAACTCTCCTGCTGTTTCCCATGGTCCAGCCAGCAAGGTCTGGCTGCCACTACACAAGCAACGAAGTTTTGAAAGCCATCCTCCAGCATAAAAGTTTTCCTGTACCCTGTGCCACTTCCTTTAACCAGCAATTTGTTGAAGTTATCATTTTTCACAGATCTACTCCTTCCTCTCAAAACTTCCCATGTAAAGAAGTTTTTTAATTTTAAAATATTTTATTTACTTATTTATTTGATACAGAGTCTTGCAGTGCAGCTCAGACTTGCAGTGTTCCTTCTGCCTCAGTCTTTCCAGGGCTGGGATTATAGGTGTGTGCCACCATGTGCTGGGGTACACAGCATGCCTGGGGTTCTGGGACCGGCATGGCATGTGGTACAGAGGATCAAACCTGGGTCCTTATGCTTGCCAGGCAGGTGCTTAGACTTCTGAGCTGTCTCCCAAGCCCTAGTGCATTTTTTAATACTTATCTTTCTTTGTTCCATGGTGCTTGGCATTTTCTTTTATCATCAGTTAACATCCAGCCTTGTGTTATTTCATGTACAGGCAGAATGAGAGATAGCATAGCAACACATAGGACCCAGAAAAGCTGGTCTCATATGTTCATGTACCACTTGCTGTTTGAATGAGGATTATTTAACCTCTGAAATTCTAAGGATTCTTCCCTATGATATGTAATTCATAGTATCTTATAGGATAATCAACACAATTAAAAATTTCAAAAAGTCAAATAATGGCAATCCTATTACAAAAGGCCAAATTATTTTTTAATTTTTCTAGAACAAAGAATTATTTATTTATTTTTGCAGAACCAGGGATTAAACTTGGGCCCTTGTGCTTTCCGGGCAAGTACTTATTCTACTGAGCTATCTCCCCAACCCCTAGAAAAAGAATTATGATTAATTTTTCCAAAAGCAAATCTAGATAGAAATATTTGTAATAATATGCTTGTGTCCATTGAGGCTGCCACCACATTCTTGCTCAATAACCTTGATTTTTCAATAGCTGGTTGGCACTACTGGGAGGTGGTAGTAATTTTAGGATGTGGGACCTTGTTGGTGCCACTGGGTAATTGGCCCTTGAAGAGTATATTTTGCTCCAGAGCCTTCGTTTCACTCCTCTCTTTTTCTGCTTTTTGTGTACCACTATGTAAGCTGCTTTGCTCTGTCACATGCTCCTGCTGCCATAATGCTTGTTGAGGGCAATGGAGCCACCCACAGACTAATTGATTCTCAAAGTATGAGCCAAAAAAACCTCTGTTCTGAAGTTGATTTTCTCAGGTATTTTGTTACAGTGATGAAAAGGTGACTACAAACCTTCCAAAAGCAAGAGGATATATAATTTAATAGTATGAAAAAGTAGAATACAGAATCAAGAAAAATCTAGAGCAACGATCTGTGGCAAATTTATTTTTCTAATTGGCCTTTTTACCTGTATACTCAGTCTTTTGTTGATTTTTAAAGCATTTGGAAGTATCTAGTATCTTCATAAAAAATGTGGCAGTCATGAAGGATTCAGAAAGCTCCCAACTTTGGCTGATCACTAGACTCACCACTGAAGCCTCTTAAAATAGTTTCCAGAATTTACTATTGGTTTCTAGCTTAGACAGTCTGGGGTCATGTATGTATGGCTTAAATGTTTAATGCCTCTAAAACTCATGTTTTAGAGGTCATCAGGTGATTTTGCAAGTGTGGTATTGTCTTGCCTAGGTGAGAAATAAGGATGCACTAATGAGGTTAATGATAAAGGAAGAGATGTAACCAGCACCTAAATTGCAAAATTAATAGGTGCTAGAGATGATCCTAGTTACTTTTGGATACTTTAACAAAGTTCCATAGACAGGGTGACTAATAATAAATTTTTTTCCCAGTTCTGGGGGCTAGAAATCAGAGATCAGGATGACAAGATGCCTAGGTGCAGGTAAAGGCCCTCACTGTATCTTCATACAATGTGAAAAGACAGCAAACTTTCTGTAAGTGCACCCAACACATTCATGAGATCTTTACTATCACAACCTAACTACTTCACAAAGGCTCGATTTACAAACAGAATCAGATTGACATTAGAATTCTATATATCCATGACTGAAGGCTATCAACCTGGAACACTGGTGTGGGTAGGTGGGACATTTACAAAGCTCCAGAAGAAAAGCAGAATCTCAACAATGAGGAAAGATGAGGAGACAATTCATGGGAAGTAACTGCTAGTCAGTTAGGTTTAGTTATATGTATATGGCTTGTCAGGCAAAGCTCTAAATTTAAGGCTCAAAAATGAGCTAAGGACAGAATAATGTTTAGATATGACTGGAAAACAAAACTCCTTAGAGGAAACTCAAGAGAGGCCACAGAATAGAAAGGAAACAAATAATTCAATATTAATTCACCATTTAATGGGAAAGGCTTGGATTAGTTACAGTGTGAAGGGCCTGAATATCAAGATCACAAATGAATTTTATATTGTCATTTTATACTGCTTGGGGGCAAAAGACAAAACAAAAACAACAGGTATGTTTACTAAATGTTTCTATGATCTTTGCAATTAAAAAATAAACTAGTGTGTTCCATGTTCACTCATTTAACAATGACCTTTATGTTGTTCTCATTTCATTATTATGAACTCTGTAATAGCATTGCCACATCCTTTTAAAAAGATTTCCATAATCTCTGTTTTATCCTTACTGGTTATAATTCAGTCCACAGAGCTGCATTCTCTTGCTGCATTCTTCACTTCATAGATGCAACTACCAACAATATATCAAGTTTTAAACATGCATCAAGGATTCTGCCTTGAAGAAGAAGGTTGTCACAGTATGAACATATAATTTTTGTATCACAGTATTCACTTATAATGACGACATTATCTGCCTCTAGGCCAGCTCTGAAATTGACATTAGGAGAGCCACAGGCATAACCTTCACCTACCTGCACATCTGCATTTCGGTTTCATGGTTACCAGCTGTGTACTCTCATCCTACTTCTTACCATGTACTCTCATCCTACTTCTCAGAAAACTTTGGCCTCTGTTGCAATGGTTTCAGAGCTGAGCTCTCTTCCACCAACCTCACAGGTATGATTTCCCTGCATAGCATACCCTGGTATTAGTTGGTTACAGTGATAGCTACATACTGTGAGTGTGGCACAGTAGCTCTAGTGGGACAACTGGATTCCCTACCTACTGAGCCAAACTTCAGTTACTTCAACTCTACTATAGATAAGCACCCTGCACTCATTACAGTTGCAGAGCAAGTAGATTAAATGTTAATAAAACTACAAAAGTAGTGGCTCCTTTCAGGACTTTTAAATTCCCCCTCCCTCCAATTACTTTGCTTTAAAAGAATCAAATTTCTCAGAGCAAGTCTGAATAGCAGCAGTACCCAAGGAACATCATACTTAGTTCTTGTTAAAAAAGCAACACCTGTGTGATTCATCTTTTACACCACGGGTAAGGGAAGGCTCACTTTAGCTTTAAACACATGCTTAAAGTCCCTTAAAAAAATAAAAACATTTTATCAAGTTCTTCCACATGCTTTATTGCTGTGCATAAAGTAGGTCACTTTCTCTGTGTTTGCTTTGAAGGGATCTTCCAATACATCTCCAATACTCCTTTCTTATGGTGTCCTTTTCTTTAGCTAGGATTTCACATAACTCTAATGCGTTATTAAGAATGTCTTCCTTGTTGCCACACAAGTTTTTAAGGCATATCTTCATAGATATCCACAAGGAAGGCAATTAGGTAGAGGCAACTATGACTGGGTTGTAAATCAAGTAATTGACTTAATAAATTGGGGTATTTGGAAAGACCATGATCCTGCAAAATCCCTTCAAGCAATTCCATGCACTTTAATTATGTGGTACAAATTTTATCATTTCCAGAGTATATTGAACTTCTCCAATACAGCATGATCATTATAGCCAGCAGTGTTAGAAATGACAAAGTATCTTTGGTACCATGCAGAGTTATTTCTCACATCCTCCTTGAGCAGTTGGTCTACATACTGCAATTCATTATCCTAAAGTCTACATTCCTGAATTACCCACTGTTGGTGCTGCCATGCATGGTAATTCTTTGTATCCTGATAAAGAATATGAGCAATAAATTCAAGCTCCTGAGATGGGTCATTCAGCCATTCCACTAATACTTGTCTATGGTGCCAAACTTGATAGTTTTTGGGCTGTTCCTCAATTATTGTAGTGATGCAGTTCATTTCTTCATGTAGATCCTTTTGAAGGGACTGTAAGAGAACTCTCCAGAAATTCCACTCTGTAATTGGCTGCATTTAACTCAATGACATCCTGAGTGAGCTGCAAGGCTCGCTTGCTTCTTTTATCCCACTGCAGAACAGCTCAGAAATAATCATAAACATCTTGGAATTTTTCATTCACTGGATTGGGATCACCATTCTGTGGCACTGGATCTATATCAATCAATACACTCTGCTCTGCCCCTGTACAGGACATAGGTAGGTGAGTCTAGGCTCAGGAGCCCGTTGTCCATAGGGGATGCCTTGGCTTCCCCGGCCTCAGCTGCCATCTTGCCCTCCTGTGGCAGCTGGGGTGGCAGTGGGTGAGACTGTGGCGGAGGCTGCTCAGGTTGGCCAGGCTCACTGCTCTGTGCAGGTTCCCCAACCCCTTCAGTGGCTACCATCTCGCCTAGGTCCACCAGAGGGACAAACTTAAAGGAGACTTTTTTCTATTGAAAAATAATTTTTCTGTGGCAAAACTGAAGTGTTTTTTTATTTTCTCTTATAAGCCATTGGTACATTTTTTTTCTTTTTGGCTGGCTCAGCCCACCCTGGGGGTGGGATGGGGCTGGCATGACATGTGGTGCCGGGGACTGAATCACTGTCCCTGCACATTTGTTTAGGCTTGCCTAAGCAGTCACTTTAGACCACTGAGCTATCTTGCTGGCCTGGCACACCTTTTTAGCTATTGTATGACCCAAACTGAGGTTATATCTGCTACTTACCAATTATGTCATTTTATGATTTTATCTGAGCACTGTTCTCTTTTCACCTCAAATGTCAGTTTAAAGCTCTATGGTGTTGTTGGCAAGACACCTTCCAAGTTCATTCTTCTCTGTTCTTGGGAGAAGGACTCTATACCTTGTAGGGAGTTTTGTGTAGTAATAGTACAAGTCCTAGTTAAGAGGGGCTAGTTCGGCTTTCCTGTTCTTGATTTGGTAGGGTGGTACTTCATATCCATTACCTTTTATTTCACAATTATAGCATCAAATGAAAGAAAAGATAAAAGCATCCCTTTTCCATGGCCAAACCAAGTGACTCTGGTTCTGTTATTTACTGTAGAATGAATCAGCAAGGATGCCATGTGGTCTGTATATCTGTAAGTCTCAGAAAGCACTCCAAAGACATCTTTTGTATCAGCTCCACCACAATTTACCTCAACATAGATGAGAAAGAGAAACAAGATGCCTGTCTCTTTCTCTTACTTTTGGAGGATTTGGTTTGGATATTTATCCTTTGATTTTCAAATACAAGGCCTTAGAAACCTACATGCATTTATTTAATATGTAAAAGATTTGTTATGAATTATTGGTCAATATATAAGAGGATGTAGATAGTATTATTAAGGACTCCATTACGGTGATTTAAAAATACTCCTTCACTTATGATGGTTGCCTAGAACAAATATATAGGATGTAAAATCCAAGCATTGCTTGAAAGTGTGCCAGACCCAAACAAGAGAAACAAAAAGAAGATTTCTGCCTTCAGGAATTGGCAGCACTAAGTTAGCTTTCTTGAACAGAGTTATATGCAATAACCCTGCTGTAACATCAGGTTTTCAAAGACAGTGTACTGTGTCCAAATGATCAGAGTACTGGGTTCATGTGAGCACTCTAGGGATTGTTTTTATAGCAATAAGCAAAAATAACATCACTATTATCAAATATTTATTCAGTTGGTATATACAGTCCAAGATTAAGTCTTGGACTGTATATACCAACTGAATAAATATTTGATAGACTAGCTATCAAAAGAACTCAATATTCCTAAAGTTATACCCATATGTGATTTTAGAATTTAAATAAAATCTTCCACCACAATTATATCAATATTAAAAGTTAAAGATTAAAAGATACTTACTTTTTCTACAATGAGCCTGGCCTGTTTGTCATATCTCTGGTTATCAGTTTTTGTATATTCTGCTTCAAATAGGGTATTGTAATTTTCTAGAAGTTTAGCCATTATCTTGTTAAAAAGGTGTTGTTTTCTTATGCCTTCATGCCCACATGGAACACTAGACATTAGGAAAAAGAAAAGAAAGGAATTAGTAAAAACAAAACCACCAGTACATCAGACTCAAGACTTATTTTTGACAATTCCTGCATAGTTTGTCTTGTTGTAAGGGATACACAGGCTTTTCAACAAACCCTATGCAGTACGTATGATGTTGTTGGGACAAGCGGTGAGTTCCAAGATCTGACCCCACAGCTGTGCTCACTGAGAAAGTCAAGCTGCTTTGGAAGAAGTACAGATCAGCACTGACACTCCTAGTCTTTTGACAATATTTATATTGTTCTACACAATACTGATATAATGGTAAAAGTGACAAGGAATAGGCATTATCATGACAAAATATTTAGCCATACAAATAATTATAACACAGTCTTTAAGTATTTTTAAGATAATAGATAAAAGTTACAAATCTTAAAGGGAAAATCAGGTACTTTTAGGGAGAAAAGAGAGTTACTGTTGAATCTGAATAACGTGCATGTTGAAGATTTACTGTATTAGTCTCTCTTCTTTTGAGTTTAAAATATCCCATAGTTTAAAAAGTTGAAAACAAGTGTGAATGCAGAATCTACCATAAACAAAGTAAAAAGGCAAACTGAATTATCTTCTTTAGTAACATGAACACCTGACATAGGAATAGCAATTAGACTGTATAAAGAACACTTACCAGTCTAAGAAAGAGGATGCAAAAATACAACAGACATGAATTGGAAACTCACACAGGGAAATATCTAAAGTTAGTAACTATTGGAAAGGATATTTAGCATCACTGAATAAATAGTGAATATATTTAAAAAATAACATTTAAAATTCATTTGTATTAGTGTCTTGTGGATGCTGTAACGAAATTACCAGACACTACTGTCTTCCAGTTCTATGTCTGTAAATAGCAAAATCAGGTCATAGTCATGGTGTTAACCAAACTGGACTTCCTGCAGAGGCTCTAGAAGAATATGTTCCTTGACTCCTCTTTCTTTTTCTGTCTGTCTGTCTTTCTGTCTCTGTCTCTCTCTTTCTTCCCCTGTTCTTTTTGATACAGAGTTTCACTATATAGTTCAGGCTGGCCTTGAACTTACTTTCTGGCTGGTTTTAAACTTGCAGCAATCTTCCTGCTGCAGCCTCCTGAGTGCTAGAATTATAGGCGTGTGGCACCAGGCCCAGATCTTCACTTCTAGTGGCTGCCAGCATTCCCTAGCCATGGCTCTATTGTACCAATCTTTATCCAAAGCTAGGACCTTCAAACTCTTCTCAGCTCCATCTTTACATATATATGTATCTAATCTCCTGCTGCCTCCTTATAAAGATAAACATGATTTCAATGAGTACCACTCAGATAATTCAGGATAATCCTGCTAACTCAAGATCCCTAATCATACCTACAGAGACCCTTTTTCTCATATAAGGTACCATTTGCTGGATCCACTGACCAAGACCTGGTACTTCTTTTTTTTTTTTGAAGCTGATTAACAGGACAGTTTTAATAATTAATACATTTTATATTGTTATCTTCCTAGTGGTCATCCACAGTACAAGAAGCATATAGGATATCCTATCAAAACACTATTACTACCAATCTTTCTTCTTACAGAACTGAGCAAAAGTAGCTGCATATCTATCCTAACTATTCTGTACATACAAATACAAAATCTTTTCTTTGTATCCCCTTTTTCTGTTTAGTCCTGTCAGAGATGGGATTCTATTGGCTTTTAAATATTATAAATGCTTGAATTCAGCAAAACATTTCATCACAGTCCAGCAGTCCACAATAGTAGTGGGATTTCCACAGAAGTTGTTGGCTAGAGCCTTTTACAGCTCAGTATATTAATATGGCTTTCCTTTATATACCTCATTTTTATACTTTTCTTCTGGATGGTTAAGACCAAGATAAAGCAAGATTTATATAACAAGAAATGTATCTTTTGTATCTCATAAGGTCAGTCAAGTCCCCTCAGGATTTACCCTGAAACCCTGTCCCGCAGTTTGTAGATCCTTTGTCAGTGTCAGCCATGTGGATGAGTCAAGGCCAGTGTTTGACCAAGTTGCTCTCTGTGAAAGCCTGAGAGAAAGTTTTCTTTCCATGTGACTCTCCTTAGGCACACTATACCTCATCAATCCCATGCATATTATCTGACTACAGTGCAATGAAACTGGAAATAAACAACAAAAGAAACCAGAAAAACCACCTAAATACATGGAAATTAAACAACATCCTACTCAGCAATCAATGGGGCACAGATGAAATTAAATAAGAAATTCAACAATATCTACAATTCAATGAAAATTCAATGACAACTTTTTGGAATCTATGGGATGTGATGAAAGCAATTCTAAGAGGGAAATTCATAGCTATGAACTCATACATTGGGGAAACAGAATGGGAACAAATAAATACCTTAATGCTTCACTGTCAACATCCTAGAAAAGGAAGGGCAAACCAAACCCAGAGTCCAAAGACAGGAAGAAATCATAAAGATTAGAGCAGAAATTAATTTAATTTAGATGAAGAAAACAGTTCAAAGAATCTACAAATCACAAAGCTGGTTCTTTGAAGACTAAATAAGATTGATAAGCTCCTAGCTAACATCATCAAAAAGAGGAAATAAAAAATTCAGATACAAGCAATAAGGAATGAAAAGGCTGTAATCACCACAGACCCAATGGAAATTCATAAGATTATCAATAGCTATTTTGAATCTTTATGCTCACAGAATAGAAGACATAGACGAAATGGACAGATTCCTCAAAAAGTACAAATTACCAAAACTGAATCAAGAACATATAACAACTCTCAGTAGCAGTCAATGAAATACAAAATGTAATAAAAAAAAAAAACCCTGCAGACCTGGTACTTCTGGAAGACATTATTCAGCCCAATAGCCCACCTATATGATACACCTCCTAAGGTGTCTCCCAGAAGAGCCATGTCCTTGTGCAATTCCTTCCCTTGGGGGCTGTGACTTGCTTGGTTTTAGTCAAAAGTATTTAGCAAAGGTGACAGGATGTCACTTCCACAAAGATGTGACATTATGTAAGACTCAGTACTTGCTGAACTAAGAGGTTCTCCTGCTGGCCCAGAGGAAGGAAGCTGCCATGCTGTCAGAGGGACTGGGAAAGGATCTGTAAGAATTTCATGTGGTGGGAAACTATGGGGACCTTAGGTGGCTTCCAGCTGTGAAAACCCAGTAAAGAAAGGAGTCCTTAGCCAAGGAAAAAGAAATAAATTCTGCCAACAAGCTGAATGAGCTTGGGAATAGGTTTTTCAAACCTTCATCTGGATCACTGAATTGGAAAAAAGTGCTATGGCTGGTGTGTACTGCTTCAGCCCTGCCCCTCTGCAGGGGGAACATAGCTATCGTCTACATAGCAGAACAGAATGACAGGTCTTCAGGGACTGGACTGTTGAGTCAAACTGAATGTACTAACCCCCTTTTCCCACTGCAGAATGCTGCAGTCTGGCAACAACCTCACCAGCACTGAGGGCAAGGGAAAATCCCCTTATTCTAGGAAGAGAAATTATTTAAAAACAAACACAGTCTGTGGATTTCTGCAGGTGCACAGACCTGCCATGGACTCTGTGGATACTGCTTGAGAGTGAGGGAACTGCATGCTGTGTCCTGAGGTCTTACATTTGTGAGCACACCAGGATGTGAGCACAGTTGTGGATTCTCAGGAACCCCTGGTAGAGTGGGAGCATAGCAGCTGACTCTGCAGGCCCCCAGCCATGAGTCCACCTGCTGGTAGATGCCTCCATCTCCTGTGGGATGAAGAAGAGTCCCAAAGCCAAGCCCAGGCCAGGATCAGATTCTCCTTGCAAGCTGGAGGGGGAACTTCTTGAGAATGGGTTTGATTGGTTTTAAGTGCAAGAGAATTCTCTGTGGCTACCTGTCATCAGACTGTAACTAATCCAAGAAGGGAACTGTGTGAACTCTCAGGTTTTTCTGCATAGCTGTCATGTTTGAGTTGTGTGTACTTTTTCTTATTTGCATATTTGATCTGAAGCTCCACTGAATCTGATTTTTTTCCCTAGATTTTTTGATTTTGATTTCATTACTGTTTTATTTTTTTCTCCCTCTTTGTCTCCCTATCTCATCTTTTCAGTTCAGGATTCTGTAGTAATACTGTTTTCTTATTTTTTTACTAGTTTCTCCTACTTTTAAAATTCTTCCTCTCAAGTTCTGACTGCCATATTCCGCTGTCCCTCCTATCTTCTATTACATTAACCTTCTGTCCTCCCTATGTATTCCTCTTGTTCATCCATAGGTAGCCCCATCATCCTGTGCTACTTTCCTTTCTTCTCTACAATTGCACAAATATACCTAGTTCCAGTAACCTCATACCTTTCCTCACTCGCCAACCTCACCTCCCTCTTCATATTCTGCCCTCACACCCACAAATTTCTTAAAATCCTTCGCATTAATCCTTAAATCCAACCAAATGGCCTTCAACAGAACAAGACCCTATATCTAGTTTTTCCAGATATTATTATTTCTCCCAGTTCTCTCCTACTGACTTACACTCATCTTGAAGCCACCCCTCCATCTTTTCTGTCCATCACCTTCTGCACTGCTAACAATAATTGAATATAGACTGGGGTAGGCAAGGCTCTCCCAGAAAAGTGCTGATAAAGGGTTAGTGTGCAAATGCAAGGTTTACCATGTATAGCCAGTGTATGATTGGATCTATTGATACTACCATAAAAAAAGTAATTGTTTCCCACATGGATAAAGTCCAAACATTTACATGAAACAGCAAAAGGAACAAATAATATCTTTTTTGGATAGTCTTTAGACAAATAAAGCTGAGAACACAACACTGAAAGGCAATGCAGTATCTCAATAAAAAGGATATTCATATCAATTATAACCTCTCCTCACTTCACTTGATATTAATCATCAGAACCCAAAAAGGGGGGAAACACATTTGTTTATATGTATGTGACATCAGAGAGAGGTGTGAGAAAAGAAAGCAATGAAAGCTCTCTTGGTCTCCCAACTCTCATAAGGCAATCCAGGGGCACTGATAGAAAAACAAATTCCAGATAGTGTTGCTTTATGAATTTGTTAAGGAAGAGTTTAAAACAAATAACATGGAGAATTTAAAGAGGACATGACCAAAAGATTTGTGAAATTATCATACAAAATAAAAAATGTGGCTGTGGAAAAAATATGAAATTGGAAAAACTGACCAAAATAACTCAAAATATGAATGACAAAATGTGAAACATAATATCTATGAAAATATATCAGACAGAAGAAATTGTATAGAATTGATAAATTGCAGAAATGACCAATGTGAAGACAAGGTCTGTGAAATCAAGGAGAAAAAAGGGTAAATTATAATGAATTACTCTGAGAAGCCTTAAACACATTAAATGAACAAGAAAAAAAAGTGTCTAGCCACTATTAGAAGATACTTTGAAGACCAAACTAAAGCTAATTGGAGTTAGAAACTAGAAAACAGCACACATGAACAATAAATTTGTTTCCAGAAATTGTAATAGAAAAATTTCAAAATATGAGAAAAAGGTTCAACATAGAAGAAAGCAAGTCTTATGGGAACACCAACCATGATGAAAAAAGAAGCCCCCTACAGCATGTTATAATTAAAATATCAGGTGTTCAATAAAAAAACAGGAATTTTAAAAGCTGTCAGAGAAAAGCAAACAAATATGTTAAAAGTAAGCCCATTAAATTATAGCAGACATCTCAACACAAACTTTTAATATTAATAATTAATAAACTGAGCTACCCAGTTAAAACACAGCTTGGCAGACTGGTTCAAAAAACAGAATCCAACAATCTGTTTCATTCAAGAAACTCATTTAGCCAAAATTATTAAAGGATGGAAAACAATATTCCATGTACTAGGACTCCCAAAATAAGTAGGGGGTGTAATTTTACTCAAAAAGGTGATTAGGTGAGACAAAGAAGGTCACTATATACTAGTTAAAGAGAAAATCCAACAGAGAGATAACATTTTTAAAGATTTATGCATCAAAGAACAAATTCAGGGCTGGAGAGATAGTTTGGTGGTCTAAGTGCTGCCTGGCAAGTGCAAGCTCCTGAATTCCATCCCAGTACCATATGCCAAGTCATTACCAGAAGCCTGGGCACACCATGCTGGCCCTGAAACTGGGTGTGGTGGTGCATGGTTGTAATTTTAGTACTGGGGAGGCTGACACAGAATGATCGCTAGTGATGTGTAGTGAGACCCTTTATCAAATAAATAAATTTTTTAAAAATTAAAAAAAAACACCAAATACTGCTGGACATAAAAGATCAAATAAACATTAACACATAGTTGTAGTATGTGACCTCAACACTACACTTTTACAAAGAGATAGAAGCTAAGCAAAAAAAAAAAAAAAAAAATCAATAAAAAAAAAAAAAAAGAAAGAAATTCCAGAGTTGAAGTACACCTTTTAGCATATGAACGTTCTACTATATGACAACAGTGTACACATTCTTCTCAGAAGCACACAGAATTTTCTCCAAAACAGACCATATACTGGTCCACAAGGTACACTTAAATCAATACAAAAGAATTGTAATTGCCCCTTATTGCTATCAGACCATTGTGTAATGAAACTTAAAATCAATCACAGAAGCAACCACAGAAGACTTAGACTACCTGGAAACTTAAAGAATAACTTCTGAACCCCCAATAAGTCATATAAGAAATGAAGAAAGAAATGAAAACAGCCCTAAGAGGAACACTCACTGCATTCAATATTCATGTTAGAAAAATAGAGCAAGGGCTGGGGATGTAGCTCATCTTATAGAACCTGCCTGGCAAGTATAAGGCCCTGGGTTTGATTCCTGGCACCAAAACAAACAACAAAAAACAAAAACAAGAAACCCAGAGTGAGCTCAAATAAATAACTGTTGAGCTTTAAGAGCCTTGAAAAACAGTAAGAATCAGAATCCAAATCTACTTTGAGAAGGAAATCATAAAGATCTCAATGGAAATTAATGAAATTAAGACTGAAAACAAATTACAAGGAATCACCTAACCAGAGAGCTGGTTCTTTGCAAGAATAAACAAAATAGGTAAACGTTTAAACAAACTTAGCACAAAGAATGAGAGAAAAGACAGCAATGCAACTAAAAAATAAAAGTACAAAAATCATAATAGAGTACAAATCCAGAGATCGTAACTGATATGAAAAATTATATTTAAAAAAGTTGAGAAATCCTTTTTATATTAATTTTATTGAGAAAAAAGTAGCAATGAGACAGTTTTGAAACAGTTTAGGACAGTTAAAATAATTAATACATAAAATATTATTGTTTTTGTAGTAGTTATTCATAGTACAAGATGCAGCCATGATATCTTGTCTAAATATTATTACTTCAAAACCTTCTTCTCACTGAATTAAGAAAATGTAGCTGTATATCCATACTATTTTGTATATACACAAATTGGAAAATATTGAAGAAATATGCAGATTCCTAGACTCATAAATTGCCAAGACTAAACCAAGGAGACAAAAACTTTTAAGAATCCAATAATAAGCAAATAAATTGAGGTAATAAGGAAAACATACTAAGCAAAACCCAAGACCTAATGGATTCACTGCTGAGTTTTACAAAATCTTTAAATATGCAATATTATAAAAACTCATCAAAATTTCAATAAAATTGAAAGGGAAGGAATGCTTCTAAACTCATTTCTAGAAGCCAGCATCACTTTGATCCAGACAGAGAGCAAACTAAAAAAAGAAAAAATATAGGCTAATTTCCTTAATGAACATAGAATAAAACTCCTCAGTAAGATATTAGCAAATAGTATATAACATATAATTGAAAGGATCTGATATCATGACCAAATAGGTTTCATCCCAGTGTTACAAGAATGAATCAACATAAGCAAAGATACCACATAAACAGAAGCAAGGACAAAAACCATAGGTTATATCAACAGTTTCTGAAAAAGGTTTAACAAAATCCAACACCCCTTCATTAGCAAAACCCTAAAGAAAACAGGTATAGAAAGTCTTACCTGTAATAAAAGCTGTTTATGACAAAACAGTCAACAACATATTAAATGGGGAAAAATGAAAGCTTTATCTCTAAAAGTCAAGGATGCCCACTGTCATCACGTCTGTTCAATACTGTACTCAAAACATTAGCTGCAGCAATTAGATAAGACAGAGAAATAAAAGGGATATGTTTAGGAAGCAAAGAAGACAAATTATCATTATTTGAAGAAGATAGAATACTCTCTATATAAGACCCAAAGAGACTCTTAACACAAATAACCAAGTTCAGAGTGCAGCAGAATATAAAACTAAAACACAAAAGTCAATAGAATTCTTATACATCAATAATGAACTCACTGAAAAAGAAATCATGAAGACAATACTATCCACAATAGCACCAAGAAAAATTGAGAACCTAGGAATTACCCTAATAAAGGGAATTATGCTAATAAAGATAGTGAAAAACCTCTACATTGAAAACTATAATACTCTGAAAAAGGAGACTGATAAGAATGTAAAAAATGGGAAGATGTCCCCAGTAACTGGGTAGCAGAATACTGGCAAATGGCTATATTTTCAGAACTACATTCAATGAACAATCAAAATAGCAACAACACTCCTAATACAATAAGGAAACTATCCTACAATTCAGATGGACCCAGAATAGCAAAAGCAATCTTGGGAAAAAAGAGCAAAGCAGGAGGCATCACAATACTTCTAACTTCAAGTTATTCTCCTAAGCAATAATGATAAAAATGGGCAGATGGATCAATGAATAAAAGATTCAGGAACAACACCAGACACAATTAGCTACGTGATCTTTGACAAAACTATACATTGGATAAAAGATTGCCTTTCAACAAGGAAAACTGGCTATATGAGAGGATCAAAGCAAGACTCATAATTCTACCAAGTGCTAAACTAAAATAAAAGTGAGTCAAAGGCCTAAACATTAAAACAGAAACAATGAACCTACTGGAAAACAAAATAAGTAAAACTCTTTGAAGTCATAGGTGTAGGCAAGATCTTTCTGGAAAGAAAAAATCTCAATTACACAAAAATAATAGCCCAAATCACAAGTAGGATCATATTAAAATTAAAAAAAACAAAACTTCTGTAGTACAAAGGATTTCCACAATGGAATCCAGAGACACCCTATAGTGTAGGAAAATATTTTACCACTCTTTGTTGGACAGAGGGCTAGTATCTAAAATATATAAAGAAATTTAAAAATTAGGGTCCCCCATAATAAAAGATCCAATCAAAAATGGGTAAGTGAAATGAATAGAGACTTCCCAGGAGAAGTAGTACAAATGACCAATAAATATATGAAAAAGTGTTCAACATCTTTGGCTACTAGAGAAATGTAAACTAAAAAAAAAAAAATTAAGATTTTTATCTAACACAAAGAAGAATGGCAATCCCAATAAATCAAATAATAACAAATGCTGGTATAGTTATAGTATAAAAAGGAACCTTTCTACCTTGGTGGTGGGAATGTAAACTAGGACAACCATTATGGAAACCAGTATGCAGGTTTCTCAAGGAAATAAAAATAGAAATTCCATATG
>PVKA01019915.1:0-41249 GCA_004027165.1 Ctenomys sociabilis
AAAAAAAAAAAAAAAAAAAAAAAAAAAAAAACTACATCAACATCCCATTTCACTCGTCAGAATGGCTATCATCAACAATACAAAAAATATGAGAGAACCATATTTACATACATATTTACATACATGTGAATCTAAGTGTTCTAGGTCCTACGAAAACTAAAATCATCCTGTGTTGTAAGGGTGATTTTCTTAGTTGAACAAGTATGTGGTCCCCTTCTGTCCCTGTCTTGGACAGAAACTTTATTTCCCCTAATAAATATTCTGCTCTTAACCTCAAAAAATAAAAAGGTTCTGTTCCTTTCAGCCAGAACCACCACCTTCCAGTAAGTTGCCAAAATGACTAACACAAAGGGCAAGAGGAGGGGAACCCGGTATATGTTCTCCAGGCCTTTTAGAAAACATGGGGTTGTTCCCTTTGTCACATACATGTGAATCTACAAAAAGGGTGACATCAAGACAGCCCTACTACAATGCTACTATGCTGTATATGGATGGATTTCTAACTATTTATGTAACTATATGTAAGTGTTCATTCCTATTTTTTTTAATGTTTTCTTCTTCATATTCTGTATGGACTTATTGAGTTTAGTATCTCAATACTTGATGGAAAATGCATGTTCCATGTTATGCCTATGATGTCTGATATTTAGACGAATAGTGTGGGTAAACCGAACTGCATATGTTGCAGGGTAATAATAAGCTTCTGTTCTGGAGGGTTAACAACCTAAGTTTGCAGATCAAAAACTGGAGAAAAAACTGTCTCATTGCTATTTGTTCTTCAATAAAATAATTTTTTTTTTAAAAAAAGGGAGAAAAAGAAAGGCTGCAAGGTCAGCCAACAGTTTGGCCCTAGCCTTTCAAGATCAGTGAAACATTAAGAAAACATTCAATTTAATTCAATATTAATTTATTGAATCTGTATGGTTAAGGTGTCTTGAAACTGTCTGATTGACATTTGTACTTCAATAAAATAAAAAAAATAAAAATAAAAAAAGATCAGTGAAGACTCAGGATATAGGAGAATTTGTAGTGTAACATCATGTGATTCAGTTGTGCCCCAAATTTTCTGATCAAGGAGATTATAGGGCCACAGAGGAAAGTGATCGATGATGTAGAGTGTGCCTAGGAGAGTCACATGGAGAGAAAACTTTCTCTCAGGCTTCCACAAAGAGCAAACTGGTCAAGCAATGGCCATGACTCATCCACATGGCTGACACTGACAAAGGGGGGATCTACAAAGTGCAATACAGGTACCTGACTGACCTTATCTGATATAAAAGTTATGTTTCTTGTTATATAGTTCTTGCTTTAACTCTGTCTTAACCATCCAGCAGAAAAGTACAAAAATGGAGGTATATAAAGTCATATTAATATACTGAACTGTGAATGGCTCAAGTCAACAACTTCTGTGGATAACCTGCTTCTATAGTGGACTGCTGATCTGTGCTGGACTGTTTTATTTAATATATATAAATAAAACAGCTATCCATGTTTTGAAAATCCGTAACAAATGTATTATTGTACGTTTAAAAAAAAAAAAAGGTGACATTGTAGACATCAAGGGAATGGGTAATGAGTAAAAATGCCTCACAAATGTTACCATGGCAAAATAGGAAGAGTTTACGACATTACCCAGCATGCTGTTGGCGTTGTCGTAAACAAGCAAGTTAAGGGCAAGACACTTGCCAAGAGGATTAAAGTGTGCATCAAGCGTATTAAACACTCAAGAAGTCATGAAAGCTTCCTGAAACATGTCAAGAAAAATGATCAGAAAAAGAAGGAAGCCAAAGAGAAAGGTGCCTGGGTTCAAACTAAAGCATCAACCTGACCCTCCTAGAGAAGCACACTTTCCAGCCCCAGAGAGGAGACAGTGTGGCCAACTCTGCCATCCACCTCGATCCCGCCCACGTCCGTCCAGCCCCAGGGACCTCCCGAGACAGCGAGACACACTCTAGCAGCCTACTGGACCTGACCATGCCGCCCAGCCAGAGACCGGCCTGAGACGGCGGCTGACTCCAGTGGCCTCCTGGATTCCGCCCCAAGCTCTCCCAGTGAGTGGGAATCTGCACGACTGAGTCACCAGGCTTCTCAGAGCAGTGAGAGTGTGGTGAGTCTGAGGGAGAGCCATTGGCTTCTTCCCACACGCGCTACCCGGATCCCTGTCCCCAAGCCCTCCAAGCCAGTGACTGGCCTGAAACTTCAGGACCCACTCCCCAGCACCTCAGATCCCCTGCCCTAAAGCCTGTGGAATGAGTGGGAATTTCCCTGACTCCCTGAGCATCAAAGTTCAGTGAGTGTAGAACTCCAGGCCCAGTGTGCCTGAGAGACATTTCCCAGGGATTCCCTGCCCCTCCACCCCCACCCACCCCCCATGGCTGATGAGAGCTCCAGGCCCATTGTGCCAGAGAAACACTTCCAGGTGATTACCGGTCCCACCCCATGGCCCCAGACCCAGTGCAGGTCGGCCTGGAGTGAGAACTCCAAGCCTGCCACGCCGGAGGGACATTTCTCAGTGATCTCCGGTCCCACCCCACGGCCTGAAACCCAGCACAGCCTGGCCTGTGAGTGAGGGCTCCAGGCCCACTGCACCAGAGGGACCTTTCCCAGCCTTCTCGGGTTCCGGCCTGTAGACCCGGACACAGCACAGGCTGGCTGGCCCAGTATAGCCTACCCAGTGAATAAGATCATCCATTATCCTTTTGGGAGCCCAGAAGAACCACCAAAGCCCAGGCCCACCCACCTAGAGAGTGACCTGCCTGACACAGGAGGGCTGACTCCGGCAATTTTCCAGATCCTCGACCCAAAGCCAGCCAAGATAGTGGGAATTTTCATTACTTGCTCTGCATCCCAGGTCAGTTCATGCTCGCCTGAACAGGGAACCAACAGAGGGGAACCACAGGAGCTGCAGCAAAAAGGAACTGAACACAACAGCTAGATCCAGGATAGGCATACCTGGATAATCTCAAACTTAATAGACCGGCACCCAAATCTCATAACAAGCTAAGGTTATAGCTGCACCAAAGCTCTACACCAAAGGTCAGAGGTCAGTGCTATACAAAATGACAAAGACAAGGGGAAAAATGCAATCCCAGACCTCCAGTCCACCAGTAAGGGCAGAGGACACTAGCTCAGCTGCAATGAATAAACTAACAGATACAGCAGCAAAGGAACAACAGCAGAAAGCCATAGAGGAAATAAAACAAGAAGTAATTCCCCAAATTAAAAAGGAAATATCTGAATACATAGTATCTGAAATAAAGAATGACTTCCAGAAAGACTGTGTGAAAAAACAATGCTCACCCAGAACAAGTGCAGAGAGCACTATTCCAGCTGAAATATATGAATTAACAGCATCTGAAGCAAAGACACAACAGCAAAAAGATCATGAGGAACTCAAAGCAGAAATAAGTTCTGAAATCAAAAAAGAATTCTTTGAAAAAAAAAAGAATTCTTTGAAATCATAGCATCTGAAATACAGAAATAAGTCCAGAAATATAGAGAGGAAACCCAACTTGGAAGAAACACTGCAGAAAAAGAATTAATAACTACCTCTAAAGAAAACATGGATAAAAAAAATTGAGATCAGAAATATGATGGATTCCTTGAATGAGCAATACAGAAAACAAACAGAACACATGAAACACAGTCAAAGAGATATAGAAGAAAAGCGCACTTTGTGAGGACCAATGGAAAGGAGCCTGAGTTGTTGGAACCTACTCCCTATGAATTCATGGCACAAACTGGAGATGTTGCTCTGCCATAATAGGCAGTTTAAGTGTTCTTGGTCCTACATAAAAATAAAATCATCCTGTGTTGTAAGGGTGGTTTTCCTGGTTGAACAGGTATGTGGTGCCTTCTTACCTCAGAAATATTTGCAGCAGATTTTCACTGTACCTAGTAATTGTGTCTAGTCTTTACTCTTCAGTGTTTTTCTTGCTGAAAGATATTGCTGAGTGTTGTGCAGATATATACCTAAATATTCAAATATTTATAGAATATTTATATTGGCCTGAAGATGCTGCAAATCGCTATGGGGAAAAGATGTATCAAAATAAATGGAAGTCACTTCAGAAACAAATGTAAATTGTTTCAGTTAAACAAATTGTTTAAAAAACACAAAAAGCAAATAAATAAATATGGTGAGGAGGCAGGGAAACAGGAACCTTTACATACCATTAGTAGAGACGCTAAGGGTTCAGTATGGAGTTTCCTGTCAAGATTAACAATACGATCACTATTTAATCCAGCTATATCTCCCTTCAGCATAGTCCTGAAAAAAATTAAAGTCAGAACACTATTGAGACGCCTGCATACCCATGTTTATAGAAGGACAATGCATAATAGTTAAGCTATGAAATCATAGGAAACCTAGCCACTGATGAATGGAGAAAGACAGCCATAAAGAAGCATGAAGTGACATTGGCAGGAAAATGGATGGAATTGAAAACCACCACAATGAGCAATACAAGCAGACTCAGAAAGTTAAATATTGCATGTTTTCTCTAATATGTGGAATCAAAAAAAAAAAAATGATGACACCAAAATAGAAGGAAGACTATTAGGGGAAATAAGAGGATACAGGAGGAAAGGGCAAGAAGAGTACTGGTGGAAGGGGAAAATGGTGAATGTTACACACATGTGCAAATATAGCAAAACAAAACTCACTATTCTATATAATTCATATGCTCAGATACCAACATAAAAAGAGGCTTAAAGGTCATATAAATCAATTACCATGTGTGGATCTTAGTAGACTCTTGACCCAAATATCTAATTTTTAAACTATATAAAGGCCAACATTAGGGAATTATTAATTTTTTTTCACATTTAACAGGGAATTGTGTTTAAGTTTTTTAGTAGCCCTTAACTTTCAGAGTTACACAATGAAGTATCTGTGGATGGAACAATATGTCTGAAGCTCACTTAAAATAATAAAGGAGGGGAGTGTAAGTTAGATTAGAAGTTCTACATTGGATGAGGTGATATTGTTGAAGGCGGGTGATGGGTACATAAAGGTTCATTGTTCTATTCTGTCTGCTTTTGCATGTATTTAAATTTTCCATAATAGATCATAAAAATAAAGTATCACCACCTAAACAAAAAAAACATAGTTTTATAAGTAATGACAAAGAAAAAAATATATTCTGTGAAATATGAAATTACAATATACTATTTACAATATGACATCAGTTAATTTAAAAATAGAAAATAAAACCTCACATGAAAAAGTAAATGTATTTCTAAAACCTTAGCCAGTTAAACTTTAAACTATTAATAGTTACTATTAAGGAAAAAGCTAGGACTGGAAAGTAAGAGGCTGATAATAGTTGAGGGAAGCTTCCCTTTTACCTGAAATTTCTGTTTTTCCAAGAATATATTATTATACTATCTATGTAATTTTAACAATAGCCAGTGTCATTAAGTGGAAATTTTAACAGGATTTGAGGAGTGCTCACCCTGTCTTAAAATTGACTCCTTAGCCATTTAGTTGCTAAAAGACAGACACAAGCTCCACAAGGTGCAGGGGACAGTGTGACAGGTCATTTCTTATCTATGAGTCACCAACACCCATTGGGGTGGAAAGGGAGACGCATTTGCTTTCCACTAAGTACTCACTAAATGGCAGAAGCTTGCATTCATTACTTCTGTGATTCCCACAATAATCATAGACCAGCGATTGTGGTCAAAAAGTTAAGGAGCTTCCCCAGGTGTACTCAGCCACTCCATCCAAGTGGAGGGAGCTGGCACTAGAATCCAGGTCTGATGCCAGAGACCACGTTTCTCCAGCCATGCCATGCTGCAGACGGCCAGGTTCTGCTGTGGCTTGGGCTTGCCCTGGGGCTGAGCAGGGCAGGGCTGCAGTGCAGGGATAAGTAAGGGGGAAAAAGAAGGGAACTAGAACAAGTGACGAGGAAAAAGAGGCAGAGGCAAGAATGGGAGGGGGCACAGGAGGCCGTGGCGCTGGTGGCCGAGGCCGTAGGTGGCCAGGCCTGGTGATGCACAGCCCAACGTGGCCCTGGGGTGGGGGTCCACAGCCCTGGTGCTGTGTGGTGTGAACCACTGGTGCAGCAAAGGACTGGTCAGAATCGGGATCTGCTTTCTCCCTGGAGCATCATGGGAGGCAGCGCAGCACAGACGGCGTGGAGATGATGATGATGACGGCGGGGGACGGGGTGGATGTGAAAGGGTGGAGGCACGGAAATAGCAGGAGTGGCAGAAGCAGCTGGGCGGCAAGCGGTGTTTCAGCGGAAGGAACAGCCTCCTGGCAGGGTAGGAGAGGGGAGGGAGAAGCATAAAAGAAATAGTGCCCAGTTTCTAAGGCTGGTCCAGCAAGCAGCACTCCTCCAGTTCTTAGAGAAAAAGTCTCGGGACAGCGGCACATGCCTGCCATCCCAGCTGAGACTGAAGCAGGAGGATGTCAAGTTCCAGCCCCGTCAGAGAAACCCAGCAACTCAGCGAAAACCTGTCGCAAAATAAGCAAATCTGAAAAGGGATGGAGCTCAGGGTAAAGGCCCTGGGTTCAATCCCCAGCACCAAAAAGAAGAAAAAAAAAAAAAAAAGTACCAAGCCAATTGCTCCCACCAGTCTCTTTCTCAGATCTTCCTGTGCATGGCTGGCTCCTCTGCATGGATATGCAAAGCCAACCCCAAGTCAGGCAAGCCCCTCGCCTCTGCAGGCTCAACTAAAACACCAGCTCTCAGAGAGCCCATCTTGTGTGCTCTGAAACGTCCTGCGTGTTTTGTCTCCTTCCCTCCTTGTTATTCCTTACATGGATCACGTTTTATAATTATTTACTTCCTTTTTTGCTTGTTAATTAACATCACAGTGAATCATAAATTCCATGGGGGGAGTGGCAAGGGAGGGATAGCTATAGAACTGGTTGGTCTAATTTGTCACTACATCCAGCATCCAGTAAAGTGGCTGGCACAAAGTGAGTGCCCAATGGTTGTCTGAGGATGGAGGGACAAAATGGGAAAGAGGGAAGGGAGGGAGATAAGGAGAAGGGGAAAGAGCGATAGACAGGAAGAGACAGGGAGGAAGGGAGGGAGGGAAGGAGGGAGGGAGGGAGGGACGGAGGGAGGAAGGGAGGAAGGGAGGGACGGAGGGAGGAAGGGAGGGACAGAGGGAGGAAGGGAAGGAAGAAGAGAGGGAGAGAGGGAAGGAGTTGTCACAGTGGTCTGGGGCTCTCCACCATCTAAGAGCATGGGGGCATCTGATAAGCAAAGAAAGCTTCCTGGACCATTTCTCCTAGTAGCATCTACTCCAAAGTGAGAGCCTCAGTTTGAAAACCCAGGATGTAACCCTGCTGTCCCCCTGATTAGTCAGTGGTTTGATGTGCACTCTATCACCTCTCCATTACTCAGAGTAACAAAGAATTCACTGGAAATCATATATTAGATTCTTCAGAGAAAATAATGTATGTATTTGAAATGTTGTTATTCAATATTACAAAATTATGTGTCTGAGCTGTGAGACTATATTCTAAGCTGACTTCATAAAGTATTTATAACCTCCAAAAGAGTTGTTGTTGTTCTTGTTCTTGTTGTTGTTGTTGTCGTTTTTGGCTGAACTGGGGATTGAACTCAGACCGTTGCACTTGCCGGGGAAGTGCTTATTCTATTGAGCCATCTCCCCAGCCCCCAAAATAGTTTTTTATTTTAAAAATAAATGTGATACTTTTAGCCCAATGCTGTTGATAGCCTGTTGCGTTCAGTCATGAGTTCAGCTCAGCATAGACAAAGGGTCTCCTGGAACCCTGCTTCCAGGATCCATTCAGGGCCCCCTAGCTTGGGCCCAGTGAGGGTCCAAGGTCTGGCTGTCCCCAGGAGCTTGTCCATTAATCCACCATGGACCAAGGAAGTCTAGTAAGACGTCATCAGAGAACATTGACCACTTTGGCCAGCCTTCCTCCCTAAGATTCCTTCCTGTCATTGTAGGTTGCTGATATGGAAGTGTGAAAAGGAAAGATCAATAACAACAATGAGAAATAAAAACAAGAGGAGGCAGAGAAGGAAGAAGAAGAGGAAGAGGAAAGATAGCCATTGCTACATTTAGCAGTTGCAAAAAGCAGCCAATGAACACAGAGAGGAAAAGAAAGCTGAAGGAAATGCAGACATGGGCCTTGATGAATACAGGAGCAGGACCGACAGCACAGAGACCTCTGCCTTGGACATGATGCTACCCTTGAGACAGAGCCATCTGGGAGAGGAATAAGAACACAGAGCCTGCATCATCAGTGCTCTTCAGTTTGTGCCAACATTTCGCTCTCCCACCGCTCAGCAAGGGTCATGAAGAAAGCATCCAACAATGCTGACATCCAGCTGATCCAGGTATGAACACCGGCTCTGCCCTTTACTAGCTGTGTAACCTTAAACAAGTTACGCTGCTCTCTGAAACAAGGATAATCATGGTTCTTTCCTTTCAGGGAAGTTGGCAGAACTTAGCACAATGGTTATGAAGTGTCTGCCACAGGCTAGGACCCCACTAAATAAATCCTCCTGTTTTCATTACCCTTCAGCCTCCTATTCCCAGTACTTCTTTACTCTGTGACTAATTGTCTCCTATTGTAAATGCTCAAGGGCAGTGTAATTAAAGACTGAGCAAGGACTGTAGAGAGAGATACAGGCTCAAGAAATATTGTTGGGAGAAGGCAACAGGACTAATGACGGCAACAATGTGATGTGTCTGAGGTTGTCAAGTCAGCCTGACCTGGCTTCTTATCCCACCTTTACCATCACTGAATGCATCTGACAAATGGATTAGTTTCTTGTGGCTGCTATAACAAATGACCACAAACTCATTGGCTCAACACAGCCCCAATTTACTTTCTCAGTGTTCAGCTTTGGTCTTTTCCAGCTCTTTGTGGCCATCTGTATTCCCCAACTGTGGCCTCCTCCACCACCCTCAAAAGGCATCATTCTAGTCACTTCCTTCATGATCAGGCACTTTGTGGTCCACGTCTGAGTTTCTTCCTTCCCACATGTAAGGACGACGTGCTTACACTGGGTCCACCTGAAAAATACAGCATCTTCTCCCCACCTCAAAAACCCTGAATTTAATCATATCAGCACACTCCTTTTTGCCATATAAAGCAATAGCCATAAATCCTGAGCAGTAAGATGGACATTTTTAGGGATCAATATTCAACTTTTTTTTTTTTGTATTTAGGACAGGGTGTACAAGGTGTAGGTTCTCACTTTGTAGATTGGACTCATAGTGATCCTCCTATTTACAGCCTCCCAAGAGTTATTACAGGCATGCACCACCATGCCCAGTCTCAACTGCTGTCTCAGCGTGCCTGGGGGCAGGGCCAGAATAGCAGACCTGTGGATCGAACACCTGGTCCCTGCTTCTGCCCAAGTAGGCAATTTAATCCACTGAGTTATTTGGCCAGCTCTGAATGTTCTAATAGGAAGGATTTTTTTTCTGGCTCAAGCTGTCATAAGGGAGGGTCTGGTGTGACATGTGGAGCTGGGGATCGAAACATGGTCCCCTGCACCTGACTGGATTTGCCCATGCAGGCACTTAAACAACTGAGATAACTGGCAAGCCCCCAATGTTCGGCTTATGACTACAAGTGAATTCAATTCTCTGTGTCTTATTTTCCTTTCCTGCACAAAGGTAATGATAAGTATTGGAATGATTAATTTCAAGAGTCAACTTGGTTCTTTCATGGTATCCAAACATTTGAACAAACACAGTCTAAGTGTCTCCATGTTGAGACAACGCTGAGATTCCATCTTACCCCAGAGAGAATGGCTACTATCAAAATATCAAGTGAAAACAAATGCTGGTGGGGCTGCACAGGAAAAAGAACCCTTCTCCATTGTTGGTGGGAATGTGAACTAGTACAACCACTGTGGACATCAGTATGGGGAGTCCTTAAAAAACTAAAACTAGGGTCTGGGAGATGGCTCAGTGGAATAAGCACTTCCCTGGCAAGCGCAAGGACCTGAGTTCAATTTGTGGTATCAAAAAAAAGAAAAAAGAATAAAAGCCGATGTTCTCACCTCACAGCCAGAAAGAGGGAATTCTGCCTGAAAGCAGCCTTCATACTCAAATTGA
Organism: Ctenomys sociabilis; assembly: GCA_004027165.1. Classification (NCBI taxonomy): domain Eukaryota; kingdom Metazoa; phylum Chordata; class Mammalia; order Rodentia; family Ctenomyidae; genus Ctenomys; species Ctenomys sociabilis. The sequence goes on from PVKA01019915.1 coordinate 10,066, forward strand.
AATATCAACTGTTCCACCTACTTCTCCTGAAAATTCATACTTGTTAGCCAACAATTACATAAGCAATCATGAAAGAAGGGGGGGAGGGAAGGAGGGAGGGAGGGAGGGAGGGAGGGAAGGAGGAAGAGAGAAAGACAGAAACAGCAAAAGAAAGATCAACATAAATTCTCAGTGTTCTAAAGGGAAGAAGTGCAGTCTCTGGCCTTTTCCAGCTCCTAGAGGCCATCTGTATGTCCCAGCTATGGCCTCCTCCTTCTCCATCCTCAGAAGGCATCCCCAGGCCCTTAACTAAGTGGTGTTAAAGCTTTATGCTCCAATTTAAATGAGATAAGAGCATGCACAATGTTGAGCTCAATGCCTAGTACATAAAAGGTCAATAAATATTAATTACAGATCGTGATTTTTCTTTTAAACACAAAGCTTCCACATGTGAAGCACTCTTATGCCACAGTGAACACTGAGTGAGCTGTAGAAAACAGGGCTGAACCAAGCTTCCTTCTTACTGCTTTTTTTTTTTTTTTGAGACAGGGTCTCACTATGTAGTTCAGGCTGGCCTTAAACTCACTTTATAGCTCAGGCTGGTCTCGAACTCACAACAATCCTCCTGCCTCAGCCTCCCGAGTGCTGGGATTACAGGCCTGCGCCACCACGCCCGGCTTCTTACTGCTTTTTAGAAATCTTCCTACACCAATAGAAGTCCTTCAGGTCACTTCCTGTGGTCCTGTTTGTCCCTAAAGTAGGTTTGTGACCTCATGGAGTTACTACCTACAAAGAAAGGAGGAACTGAGCATGCTAAACAGGCCAGCTACCAGGGCCTGTCACCTCTGGGCAGAAACCACGCCATCACTCTAGTGTGGGCAGTGGCCTTGACTTTGTGGAACTGGCCATGGGGATGTGGACAGAAAGCCAACAAACAAATGCTTAAGACATTCGATTACAAAGCAGTAGCTTCAAGTCGTGCCTCTCAGTCAGTCCTGAGGACAGGACCAACACGGCAGGTGATTCACCATTGACCATGAGGTCCCCACACGCAAGCCATCTGTGTCCTCACTGACACAGTGAAAAGACAGGAAGTGGGAGGAAGACAAGAAAAAGAAAGGAAAGCACAGGACCACGTCCCCTACCTAAACATGGTGCATAGCATGTCCACGATACACTTGACACCGACCTGCAGAACTGCTCAGGAGTCTCCTGAGAGGATCAGTGTGCAAAGAGACACCCCGCCAAAAGGTCAGCAGGAAACGCCCTCGGGCACATTCTACTTAGGGTGTCATATCTCAGCAGCTGCTCAAGTGTATTTACAGGAGCACAGCACATGGCGCTGCTAAGGGGACTCAGCGCTGGAAGGCTGAAGACTGCACTTCTCCCCTTGAGTGGGAGTTGCAGAAGCTCAAGTTCCCTGAGCTGCGGCAGGCAAAGGTGTCTTAAGTTCAAACACTGTGGCAATTTACATGGTAATTTACAATGCAACCCTTTGTCCCCCTGTCATCCCCAAGAAGCCCTCCCAAAAGTTGAGAGAAAGCAGCTCAGATGTTTACAGCCTGCCTGACACACTGTGATTTCACCCGCCTCTCACGAGACAGAAGGGGAGGAACGGGGTGTGGGTTTTATTGTGGCGGCTGGCGTTCTTTGACATTGTTCAATAGAGAGTCTGGAAAGAAGATAAGGTAAAGTCATCATTTGGCTGCACTGTACAAAAACCTAATATTGGAAACTATTTGTGATTAGCTGCAACTCAACCTTTCAAGTGGCAATAAAAAAGGATTTCTTCCATTCATATAATTTTCTTCACTTTTCAAAATATATTTCCATTTTCTGCCTTTGGTAGAGGAAGGAAAGCTTTATATTAAAGAACAAGAAAGAGAAATTCTTTCCTGGAAATGAAAGGAACTAGAAGGAAGACTTTTCCAGAGTTACGCAGTGTGACAGAAAGTTTTCTGAAAGGAAGCGAGGATAGGTGGGAGGCCAGTGCCTTTGAGATCGTGGACAAGCTGCTTCCTCTGAAGGACTTCAGACTTTTCTGGAAAAGAGAGAGCTCAAAGGAGATGACTGCAGGAAGCTCTGGAAGGGGAAGACCACTTTGCTGCTGCTGCCGCTAATGGTGGTGATGGTGGTCACGGCGAGAGTGAGGGGGAGGAGGAAGAGGAGGAAGACAGTGGTGATGATAATCCCGGTGGTAGCGACGAGGCACAGTGACATATGCCTGTGATCCCAGCTACTCAGGAGGCTAAAACAAGACAATCATCTGAGCCCAGGAGACACAGGTCAGCCTGCACAAATATAGCAAGACTGGTCCCAGATAAATAACGGTGATGCTAGTGGTATCAGTGATCCCGATGACCGTATCATCATGGTAAGACAAACAATGGCAGAGACGGTCACGGTGAGGGCCGTAGCCACAGAGCTAAAGATGATGCCAGCTCTACTGTGTATTAAGCACTCATCATGCAGCAGTCATTGTGTTAATCACTTAACATGAAGTGCTTAGTTTGGTCCTCACAACAATCTTGTTTATACACACACACATATACACATACACACACATACACAAACTTCATGTCTGAGAAGACTGGCTCTCAGAGAAATTAATAAATCTACCCAAAGAAATGAGAAAGTTTTTATTAATGACATAAAGCACTTTCATCACACCAAAAATTCCCTCATTCTCCAACACCTACCACACGCATAGGCATGTACTATTCTGATTTCTAGTATCTTAAAAGAATTTTGATTGTTATTCAACCTTTATTAATGCTTTGTTTGAGCTTTTCTATATCACGAATACATATATGTATTATGAATATTATCTCTCTGTCTGTGGGTTGATTTTTCATTTAAATAATGGTGTCACTTGGTGCATAATTGAAAAAAAGGAAATGTTGAAATAACAACTCAGGGGCCAGGGAGATGGCGCAGAAGAATAAGCGCTTCCCTGGCAAGCACAAGGGCCTGAGTTCAATCCCCAGTTCCACCAAAAAAAAGAAAGAACAGCTCAGTTTCAGGCAGCATTCCCCAATTCTACAGTATTATTTCAGATACTCATAGAGAACTGATGGCCCTACAACAGAGGAGGCAAAATTTGTTCTATGTCTCATTTTGAAATTATTCAAAACCATTCCATCTCCCTGGAAAGAAAAGGAAACATGGCACATGTGATGCAGAAAGGTGCGATACACAGACATCAGAGGGCTTTAAGCTCAGAGGCATATCGCTGTGACCCTGAACTTCCAGGTGTAAGTGAGAGTTCCGGCCACCTGTGCAGATGTGCAGATTTGGGGGGGGGGAGGCTGTTGCTTCCACCCCGTGGGCAACAACCCCAGAATAGGACTGCACTGAGACCATAGCATCATTGTTTTGTTGGCACCAAGAAAGCAAATGTCAAAAAAGAGCATTAGGAATTAATCCACCCAGGAGTAACAAACTGAAAAAATGCATTTTGAAAAGGCACACACTACTAGTGACAGCATCATCTAACCTGTCAGAAGTACAAGCAGATAGAAAATTCTAGTTTTCCATTAATGGCAGAGTACTTTGTTTTACTTTCAAATGTATCAAAAAAGAAAAGTGCTCAAGGTGGGTGGCAAGCTATGTTTTATACCTCATGGGAAACTGTCACAAAAGATGCTCACAGCTTCGTCAAGTGGTTTGCAGTAAAAGCATAGGGAAAAAAGTAAAGGCCATAAAACTCAGCTCCAAATGACTGCTGCTCAAAGGTTTGTACCTGTCTGTGATCTGAAAAGATCAAAGGAAAGACTTCCTTTATAAAAAAGACCAGTGACAGAATACCAGGTAGTTGACATAAACCCATGATGTAATTTAAGACATGACTGCATTCATTCCCATCACTAGCCAATCATTTCTGTTCATCTTGTCTGCTCAACCAGATTAGAAGCTCCCTGAAGCCAGAAATAGCACTATTCATTGCTGTGATGTCATCCAGGGAAACCAACACAAAGGAAGCATGGCTTGGCCACCATACTTTTAAGGAAAAATCCATTTTATGCCACCCACACTAGAGGTCCCTGAAGTCACTTGGGGCTGATCATTTCTAATCTGTACATTTTCCCATATTGGCTAGGAGAGATGGCTGAATAAAGGCTGAATCATTGTTTCCCTTGGCAACAATCTCATGATAAAGAGAGTTCTGTTGCCCAATCATGAATCCAGCATCGTGTCAATCCAAGTGACAGGAACAGATCACTCAAGTAGCATCCAAAGCATCCAAGTGAGTTACGTTCTCCACACAGTAGGCCTTTGGAGCCAGAGATGTTTTTTCAGCTCCCTAACTTCACAAGAGCAGAAGAGGAGATCCTGGGAGGATGAACATCTCAGGACCACCCACTGAGTCTGGCAGAGGGCGAACTTACCCTCCAGTGAGAGCAAGCTTCTTGGCAGCTACACAGTCTCAGCACAAATTTACCACCTTCCTCACTTTATAAGAGGTCTTAAGGTGCCCATTGCAAAAGTCTAGTTCTGCTACATCATAAGTCAAAATTCCCCCACAGTCCCTTTCCTAATATTCATTCTACCAAATGCTAATAGATGCTATGTTAGGGACTCACCCGTGTGCTGTTAGCCTTCACTCCTCCTCTGTGCTGAATTATGGGGGACCTAGAACCCCACAAACTGCATTTCCCAATCCCCCTTATCATGAGGTTTTGGTAACATTCTGCAAATGTGAGGCGTTTGCAAGTGATTAAAAGATGAAAAGGTGTATTAATTTTCTATTGCTGCCATAATAATTTACCACAAACTCAGTGGTTTCAATCAATGCCAATGTATTGTCTCGCACAGTCCCATAGGTCAGAATTCCAGTGAGCTCAGCTAGGCTCTCTGCTTAGGGTTCCACACAGGCATAATCAAGGTGTTCACCAGCCAAGGCCTTCACTGGAGACTGAAGAAAAAATCTATTTCCAAGTTCACTCAGGGAGCAGAATTCAGTTCATGAAGCTGTAGGGTGGAGGTCTCAGTGGCCCTCTTGCTGGGTGTTAGATCGTGGTCCTTCTCAGCTTCTAAGCTTCCTGAATTCCTTAGCTCGCCCTCCATCCTTACCCACACCCCTGTCACCATCAAGCTTGGTGTACCGAATCCTCTTCTCATTTTAGACCTTTTTAACTTCCTGTTCTAGGAGTGGCTCTTCTACTTTTAAGAGCTCATGTGATAACACTAGGTCCAGATCATCTGGGATAATCTCCTACAATAAGGTCAGCTGACTACACACTTTAATTATATCTACAAAATCCCTTTTATCACATGATAAAACTATGAGAAAGAGACAGAGCTTGAGGGGACCAAAATGTTGCCTTCCACAGCACAAGACCTTTCCAGGAGCAGTAGACAGCTGTGGGCTCCAGGGCTCGTCCCAGCCCTCGCAGCAGGCTTTCCCAGAGGTCCCCCCATTTTCTGCACCCTATCACACTCTGTGGTGTCAGCTCCCTCTGACATGCCCATAGGAATGGAGAAACTGTTTCTAGATTCTGATAGCACCCTGCCTATTCTTGAGGTTGTAGCTGCTTATTTAGGTTGTGAGTCTTCAATCGCATCACATTTCTTAACTAGTCTCTGAATCCAATTCTCTCTGAATTACCTAACTTGTTTTCACTTTCTTGAGCAGGCTTTTGTGGGGGAAGGACCATGCTCATGGCTTGGGAAACACTGGGTCAAGCAAAGCTAGGTACTTTTCCTTCCTAAAGGATTTTTCAGAGCATTGAATACATGGGTGAGCACCGTGAATATCCAAGAAGTGGACCTAACCATTAGCAACACTTTTCCAGACACTGCTTATCAAGGGAACCCTAGTTTCACAGAGCATCTTGTAGGCCTTCAATTTGTGGAACTTTAAGAAACACTGTCACAGTTAAAATCCTCTCAACAAATCCTTTGAACTCTAATTAGCACTAAATATTTGATTGACAAAAATTGTAGCCATGTTTGTGGAATTCAGAATAGCATTTGATATGATTCAGGTGGGTGGGGAGGTTAAAGTTGGTAGGTTAAAATTCACTTCTCCCATCAACTTTCTTCTCGGCATTGAAGGTCATTACAAAAAAAAAAAAAAAACTGATGTCATCTCAAAGAGAGCCTTAGAGGGGCTGAGCATATACCTCTACAGCTTAAGCACCTGCCTAGCAAGCACAAGGTTCTAAGTTCAATCCCTGGCACTGCAAAAATAAATAAATAAATAAGTCTGTTTATGAAAGAGAGCCTTAGAGAAAGGGCTTCATGAAGGAAAAGGCAGAGTTCCTCCAGGTCTTGCCCCCAAGAAGGTAACCTATGACTGTGTGTACAACAGGCTGCCTTAACACCCTAGGCTTGCTGTTCTGAGCATGCACTATATTTCTCCCCACCCCATTCCCTTCCCTATTTTGCTGCTCACTGCTTCACCCTTCCTCATCCGAGGAAAACAGGTGAACAATACCAAGGTCAGCCCCAAAGAAGAAACAGACCTAAGGAGTCCCACATGGCCCCATCAAAGGTTAAGTGACCCACTCCCCACTTGATGAGTTCTTACACAGTCATTAAAAATGATAATCAGGACGACTTTGCAGCAACATGGAGAAAATGCTTATGATATAATTAATGCTAAGTGGAAAATGCAGAACACAAAATGATAGTTACACTATGATTACAACTCCTTAAATTATATGTTCATGGGGACAAAAGCTGGAAGGGAACATGGAAAAAATAAAAATAGTTTAATTCGTTGGGCATGACAGTGGTGTCATGGGTGATTTTTTTCTTTCTTTATATTTGGCTCATAGTCCTGTAGTGCCAAGCAAATTTTCAAATGCTAAAATAAAAATCAGGCTTAAGTATGTGTAGAACTGGGAGAGGCCAGACTATAATTCTCATTTGCCTGAAGATGAGAAAAATCAAGGTCTCTACTAAAGGCTAGAAATACTCAGCATGATTTTTATATTGAAATGTAACTTGGAGAATTTTTGCTACTACTTGACAGAAACAAGCTTTAGGTACTAATAATCTGGAGCTCCATCTTAATCTACTTGGGCTGCTGTTAACAGAACCTCAGAAACTAGGAAGCTTACAAGTAGCAAATATTTCTTGCCATTCTCATGAGCATATTTTCCCAGATTTGGTGCATCCTCATACTGAAGAAGGCATCAAGGAGCCCTCTGCGGTCTCTTATAGAGCACCAAAACCACTCATGAGCCTCAAGGCTTGATCACTCTTAAAGCCTTCAATTTCTAATACCATCCTTGGAGATTAGATTTCAACATACAAATATATGTTGAAACACAAAGACTGCTGGCTGTGGTCCAAAGAGATTCTACAGCAGAAAATACCCACTTCCACCTCCACCGCCAGTACACTTCAGTTTCTTAGCTGCCCAGGCAGTAGATCCTGTTCCAATTCCTGTTGTTCCTATCTCTTAAAAATGGCTGATCACTGGGATGCATTGTATAACTGATCCTTAACTAGCAAGTCCTTCTGCCTCTGTACTTTCTGCCTGCTTGTCCTATATACACCGTAGGCCACCAGAGATCAGGGCCTGGTATTTGGAGAATGAACCCAATCAATGCCCATGGACGTATATAAATCTGCCTCCAAATCCTAGGTGTCATTGTGGTGTTTCGGCCTGCCATTGCAATTCCATCCTCCCTAGATGGTCCTGGAGAGGTATTGTGGAAGGAAAATAAGAACATAATAAGCACTTTCACTGGGTGTTTGTAGGAACAAAGAAGGAGTAGCGAAGTAGAAATGGAATAGACTCATCTGCCCAAAGGCCCGTGCCAGGAGATTGTCTCAGAGGGTTGAGAGAGTGGACATGCCCAGGACGGCACTGCCACCACCTCAGCTTCAGGTTGGAGGGCAGTGCTGCCCTCACAGCCTTCAGAGGAGGTCCAGAGGTGGCATGAATAGGAGCAGGGCCCTGCTGAGGCTCCAGTCAGAGGACCTGTCAGCCCACGGAGACCTTGTACAAAGTCAGATAAGGGCAGGATGCCTTGGGTCACAGTAAATGTGTAGCAGAGCCAGCACCAGGTGGAGGGAATCCAGGGATGATGGGGTGCACCTGCAGTCAGTGCACTCGAAAGGATCCCTTGAACCCAAGGACAGTCTGGCTGCATAATGAGATTCTTCCTCTGCAAAACAAAGAGCCCCAAGAAAGACAGCAAGTAGAGATCTTCAAGCTCCCATTGCTCCAGGGAACAGGGACTCTTGCATGTGTCTGACAACTTACATGCAGCAGCTTAGCCTTCTGACTAGCCAGAGAAAGAAAGAAACCTTGAAACCACCAAGGCAGCACCAGCTTGCTAAGCATTTGTTCTTGCCTAATTCATAGTAAAATTCAGTGCTTATCATCAATCAGATCTTACACAGTGTATCTGTTGCAATCCTTCCATTTAATTCTCATAACAACTCTATAAAGTGAGCACAACTAGCATCCCTGTTTCACAGGTGGAGTAACTGAGGCTCAGGTAGATCAGGTCCAGTTCTCAAAAACATGAGCTAGAATTTGCACCTGTGCAGCCTAAGCTTAGAACCACTCTATTGTGCTGTGTGGTAAAAGAGAAGGAGCACTAAATCTGCTATCTGCCCCACACAATGCAAGTAGAAAGTCTGTAAAGATGGGAGCAGAGAACCTCTGTCATGTAGAGAAATCCAGCTCTTGAGTCTTCCATGTGGGATGTCACATGGCTATGCCAGTAGGGTAGCGAGCATGCTCGCACGCGCTGGCTTTCTAGAACCACAGTGATACAATCTAGAGCTGAGGTCCAAACACCCAAGAATACAAGAGCCTGGCTGAATAAATTATGGCTCATTGATACATAAAACACAAGGTGGCTCTCTAAAATGATGATAAAGAGGATGTAGATCTATATTTATTGATGTGGGGAGATGTCCCTAATACATCACGAGGTCTAACAAGCACAGTGAGCATGCAGGAAGAACATACAGCCCCCACAGACAGAAAAGGTCTCGAAATACGTAACACACACACTGCACCAAAGACATGAATAGTGATTATCCCTGAGGAGCAGGATTCAGGTGAATTGTTTTTTTCTGCCTGCTTTCTCATCTTTTTTCTAAATTTTCTACAAAAATGTTGGTAGGAAAATAATTAGAGAAAGGTGAAAACAATGAACTTCGGTAGTTTCAGGCAAGGATGGACTATGATAAAAATCCTGTGGGGTATCTACCACCTAACACTTAATGCTGAGGTTAAGGATTATATAAACATAATCCTTATTACCACTCACTGAGGCAAGGACTCTAATTTCTATTCAGATTTTCTTTAACTGAAGTTCAAGCGGGCACAGTGGCACACACCTATGATACAAGCACTCTGGGAGGCTGAGGCAGGAGAATCACAAGTTCAACTCCAGACTGGTTAATTTAGTGACTTAGTGAGACTCTATTTCAAAATTTAAAAAAATTAAGAAGCCAGGGCTATAACTCAGTGTAATACCCAATACACCCTTCCAGAAACTTAATCACTAGTAGGTAAGCAAGTGTGCACCACGAAATAACTCAGCTACAGACACCCAAATACCACACCATTTCTCTTACACAAGAGACCCAAAGAATAAATAAATTAAAAACCAAAATAAAAGATGGATAATAGGAAACAGGAAGATGGATCTTTCGCAAATAAGAAAGGAATCAATAGGTGGAGGGAAGGACAAAGGGAAGAAGGTGAAAAAGAATTAAGATGTAAAAGGGCCAGCCAAATAGTTCAGTGGATTAAAGCACCTGAACGCAGGCGCAGGGGCTGGGGTTTTAATCCCTGGGCCTGCAGTGCTGGTCCTACTCCAGGGGCATGGTGAGACAGCAACTGAGACTGAGCATGGTGGCACACCTGTAATCCAGTTCTCGGGAAGCTGCAAACAGTCAGATCACTATGAGTGCAATCTAGTAGTGAGACCCTGAACACTCTCTAGACCTTTCCCTAAAATACAAAAAAAAAAAAAAAAAAAAAGAATTGAGATGTGTCACATGCATGTACCAACTCCCCACAAAGAACAGCATCATATGTGTCACAAGCATGTGCTATTGGAAGTAACAACAAAAAGGAGGGGAAGAAAATGAAATTCAGAGAGATCAAGTGTTTATCTGAAAGCCATTCAAAATGAAGACATCAGGGTATGATTTAACACAAATCTGCCTTGCTCCAAAGCTGATCCTCTCTCTGCCACAGAACTTGATAACATTTTAGTTCTAGCACCTTGAGATTCCAAGAAAGCAACAATAGAAAAGGAATAAAAGACCCATGCCAACCCCGCCTTCGGGTGCACTGAGCTGGCGATGGAGTCCTGGCGTGGTGGCACACACAGATAATCCCAGCCCTAGGGAGGCAGAAAGCAGGAGGATCACTATGAATGTGGGCTGCATGGTGAGACCCTGTAAAAAAAATAAAAATAAAAATAAAGAAAATAAAGAAAAGGAATAAGAGAGACCAGAAGATGTTGAGGGAAAAAAAGAGAAGACTGGTAAAATCAAGAGTTCTTCAGCACCTGGAGTATAGTTTCCCAACCTGAGCTCTACTGGCATTTTGGGCACAATTATTCTAAGGGGAAATCCAGCAATGGGCATCTGAGATGAATACACGCTTCACAAATGAAGAAGTACAAATGACAAATATATGAAAAACTGTTGAACATCATAGGCCATTCAAGAGATGCAAATTATGCACTACTAGTGTTTGGACAGGATATCCTGTCTGCTTCTTGTACTATGGATAACCACTAGGAAGATAACAATGTAAAAAGTATTAATTATTGAAACTGCACTATAATTCAGCTTTTAAAAAAGATAGGTATACAGCTACATTCTCTTAATTCATTGATTAGAGGCATCTGCTCTAATAGTGTTTGTAAATAGAATATGATGTATGCACCTTGTACAACAAAAAAATCACTACAAAAACAATATGCAATGTATTGATTATTGAACCTGTCCAACTAATTTTATTTGAAACTGTCTCACTGCTATGTGTTCTTCAATAAAATAAAATTTCTTTTTTAAAAAAAGAGATGCAAATTAAAACAATACTGAGATTCCATCTCACTTCAGAAAGAATAGCTATCGATAAAACATTAAACAATGACAAATGCTGGTGGGGCTGTAGGGCAAAGGGAACCCTTCTCCACTGTTAGTAGAAGTGTAGACTTGTGCAACCACTATGGAAATCAATGTGGAGATTTCTCAAAAAATTTAGAACTAGAGGTCCCATTTGATCCACCTACTCCTCTTCTAGATATCTTCCCAAAAGAATTTAAAGCATCATATCACACAATACATGCACACACATGTTTGCAGTAGCACAATCTGTAATAGTTAAATCCTAGAAACAACTCAAAAGCCCATTGTCTTGTTACTCTTCTCTCGTTGCTGGGTCAAATGCTTGACACTCCAATTAGGGAAGGAAAGGTTTATTTAGCTCCCAGTTACTGGAGGTTTCAGTCCATATTCAGCTGTCACCAAGGCAGTGGCACATGGCAGAGGGCAACCTTTCATGGTGGAGGCAAAGAGCAAGAGCACAGGGAGAGGTAGCAGCAGCTCAAGCAGCGAGCTTCTCCTCTCTCCTCACACTGAAATGAAAATTACCTGCCTCAGGGCAGGTGCAGCACCCACACCCACTATAATCAATCACAAACTCCAGAAGCTGCATGAGGCTTTGGGGGGACACCCACATACAAACCATAATACCCATCTACCAATGAATGGATAAGGCAGGTATGTTTTCTAATATAACGAAATATAACTTGGCCATAAAAATGATAAATTTGAGACATTTATTGCCAGATAGATGGACATGAGACCATACTCTTCAGTGAAATAAGTTGGACACAAATGTGTAAATATCACATTCTCTCTCTGATATGAAAAACAAATGTAAAGTATGAACAAAATTGTACAATAAATATTGTGAAATGCAAAGAAATTGTTCAAAAGGAAAGGAGTGCTAGGGAGGGGAAGGACAAAAGGAAGGAAAGGAAAAGAAAAATCAGACAAGAAGGATAAAATAGAAACAAAGCTTTACAAATGAGAAGGGGAAGAGAGGTTGAAGAGAGGCAGGAGGGAGGTAATAAAAGACAAATCAAGGTATATCATATACAGATACAAATTCCCTATGATCAGTGTGATCATTGTATATACTTCACTTGTACCAATAAATTTAATTAAATTTCTTTTTTTTTAAATATTCTAAGCGGAGAAGGGAGCCGTCTTGGGTGGCTAACAGCAGCCCTGGCACTTATGCCCACATGCTACACCAACTACTAATTGTGACAACCAAAAACATTTCCGTATGTCTCCCACCGAAGCTTCCCTTGTGAGGCAAATCATGCTGGTAGAGGACCCCTGTCCTCTAGAATTGCTACTGCTGGACTGACAAGGCAATGGCACCTGTTTACTGTACTTAATTCTGCTTAAACCAGCAACATAGTTCCCTCTACAATGTTGTGTGTGTCCTCAACTAATCCTTTCCTTCTTATTATCCTGGACTGAAATAGCTCCTCCAGGCACTGTTAAAGACAAATGTTCTAATTGGTGAGCCCCAAGCGACACTTGCCACTATTGCCCTGATCTCCAGGAAAGATACAAAGTTAATGCTGCTCCATGAACGGCCTCCGAATGGGCCCTGGCCACCACTTCTGCGGGACTCATCCACACCTCTGTGTTTCCTGAATGAAAAGCAAGGAAAGCTGGCTTTTGCTTGTAAATACCAAGCTGCGCAGTCATTACAAGCTTGCTTGGAGATAATCAGGGCTGACACTCGCTGTATGCACAGGGTTTATTGGAGACCACCCACAAGGTCTACTCAATGCAAAATGACACTACTAAGTAATCTAACCCCAAAATGTAGATTTCATTTCAACAAATTGCACACAAGTGGCCTCCTAGTGATTTAACTGTTGCCTGGAAAGGCAAATCCAACTGTATCCGTGGCGAGTATGCTAGCACAAAGCACCCAAACCATAAACAAAGAATGAAAATGTCATGTTTGGGGCCATAACCACTGCTCGCTGCAAAGAGAAATGAAGTTCTTTACCCTGAATTAAAGTCTGATTGGAATATGGGAGTTGAGTACACCACCACCGCTGTAATTCGTTTTCCCTTTGGGTCAAAGACCAAAAATAGTAACAGGAAAATGCAGAAATTAAGTATTTTTCTCCTTGCACCAAAGACTCTTGCCTACTGCTCTCCACAGGACCTTATGTTTGAGATAAACCTAAATTCAAGGGAATCAGAACCATGATTTCACCCCTTCTCAGCAAATATCAATCTTTAGCTTCAAAACATGTAGTTCCCAACCTCTAATCTAAAGGATTTTTAATTTCCCAACCTTTCCAAAGTATCAGAACCAGGTATACAAGAATAAAAAGATAATGAGACCTAAGTTTTCTTTTAATGTTTCAGAGGGTAGAATTTAAGCAACAGTTTAGTGTGAGCCAGCAATTTGACAAGATTGCCTAAAATATTGACACCACCTATGGATGTACTAATAGAATTTACTGCTTGAGTTAAAGGAAAGGACAGTCTTGGGATTAGATGGTCTGACCACACATAGAGAATAAGGATTCTAACGTTGACATTAATAAAGTGACCACCACGGTGTTGGGCCCCTTGGCACCCAGTCAGGTCTAGGCAATAAGACACAGTGGTGTGATGCCACCTTTGAGGAGTAGAATCTACCCCAGGTGCTTCATGACACAGGGCAGCTCCAGAATCTATCAACCTATGCCTAAGTCAGATCTTCAGCAATTTGTCATCCTGAAAGCAAGAACTGTGCCTTGTCTCCCATTTCTCTGCCACATGGCATTAATGTATCACGCACATCGTGGGGCTTCAACAATTGAAGGGTGATGGGCCGGGCGTGGTGGCACATGCCTGTAATCCCAGCACTCAGGAGGCTGAGACAGGAGGATTGTTGCGAGTTTGAGACCAGCCTGAGCTACAAAGTGAGCTCCAGGCCAGCCTGAACTGCATAGTGAGACCCTGTCTCAAAAAAGACAAAAAAAAAAAAAAAAAAAAAAAAACAATTGAAGGGTGAATTTAATTTTTCAAGGAAATCCTCACCAAGGCTGTGTCTACCTTAAGAAACCAGGTAAGAAAGAAATGCATGTGCTGTTCAGATCAGTGATTTTCAGAGTCTGTCTCAACCCCCTTAGAGTTTCTTAATTTACTAAGCCCACAACCAGAATTTTTGTTTTGAAAAATATGAAAAATAAAATATCTCTGAAAATCAGAGAAATCTTTTGGTACCCTTCTACTGCTCGTAGTACTCCACTGGAGACCTGAGTTCATCTCACCACTCTGAACCTGAGCCCCGAGAAGAATATGAGGGGAGAAAAATCACACAGTGCACCTACTAGGCTTCCTATGGTTTATTTCCATGACTTCTACCTTTTCTTCTCAGCCTACAGAACCCCCGCATCTGTCCTCATTCCCAACTGTGGTCCTGGACTCCTGCATCCCTGAGAAATGCAAGAATTCAGAAACAAAGCACCACAGTCTCCTCTCTCCAGTTTTCTTCACCCACTGACATCTGTTCTCAAAACCCTCCACCTCCACACCCTACTACAAATGGACCATCCCTCCACCTCAAGAAAACTGAATTCTGCTGAATTTCACCCAACCTCATACAAGGATGTGGCCATGCAACCTTCCCTTCTGTCTCTGACAGCATCAAATTTTCCTTTCTACTGGTCTTTACCCACTGATACATTATTTCACTTAAGGATAAAAATATTCCTTCACTCTATTTTCCCTCCAATGATCACACTATGTGTCTGTGACCTTTGCAGGAGTTCTTGGTGCTCTTTGCCAAATGCTCTGCTCTCACACCTGTATATTCCAGCCAGTCAGATGATTACCCATTACTCCTCCAAATTCCTTTTATCAAAGTCACAAATGACACCAGCTCTCAGGCCTGCATTCAGCCTACATATCACTGCATATAATGATGTTTTTCTCTCTTCAGAAGCCTGAGCACTGGGTTTTTAGGCCACCATCCCCTCAGTTTTTTCCCCTTAGTCAGTCCTTCTAATTCTGATTTATGGGTTTCTCCTGAGTTCCCCAACTCCTCATAATGGAGGACTTAAGACTCAGTATTTGGATCTTTACTGCATGCCCCAGACCCTTGTAAATCCCATCCAAACTGCTTAGTTTTAAATTCTATATCGCTATTGATGGTTCCAAATTTTCTATTTCCAACTAAGCCTCTCTCTGTCACACTCGCTCGCTCACTCGCTCACTCTCTGAATTCCGGATTCATAGATCCAAATACCTATTCATCCTCTCCACTTGGATTCTAACAGAAAGCTGACATGAGTATCTGGATACTCCGCCCTGGAATCTGTTGCTCTATAAAGCCTTCCTCCACTCAGTTGCTATAAACTCAGCCCTTCCAGCTGCTCAAGCCAAAAACCTCCAAGGCGTCCTTCATTTCATTTCCTTCACACTCTGATGCTAACCTGTCACAACATTCTCTGGCTCTACTCTCAAAACTTACCCGGGCTCCAACAGGTTCTCATCATTTTCAGCAATATCCCTGCACTCCATCTTTACCTTGTGCTATCTCTGTTCCTCCTTGCCTATCCCAAGCACATCAAATGAGCCTATTGATTCACACATTTGATAAAGTCATCCTTCTGCTCAACACTCTCCAGTGGCCTCCAGCTTACTCACTTATGCATGAGGACCCAATATCATGTCCTGCTCCCTTCTGCCATGAGGACCACAGCAATACCATTTGCTCATGGCATGATGAATAGATGTCATTGATATGGACAATCTGTTTATTAGCAACTGTTACCGCCAGCTAATCATTTCATTCCTAAATGACCAACTAACCCTCATCCTGGGATCCCTTTGACTAATTCGTGTCAGGTGTGATCCTATGACCTCCAGGTGAGCAGTGTGGTATCCAATTTGCCACCCCAGAACCATTCACCCCTCTGGCTTTAGAGTCCCGGTGTTCCATGATATTCCCTGCCCTGAAAAATCTCCAGTCACCCAATTCCATGCAGGTGCATGCTTCAAATCTGTAGCTGCAGCAGCTCCTGCTGGTATCAGTGCAGCTGTTTCTTTTCATGAGACTCTTTTGTGCACTGACATATGTGAAAAAAAAGAAGGGGGCATATTGAATTTCAGATGAACCAGCTGGCTGGAAAGAGGAAGAAGAAGGAATGACACAGTCAGTGGGACGTTTTTCATGAGAATGCATTTCCAGAAACCCAGGCCCATGTGGGATGTTGCACAGCCTTCATTTGGACCCTGCAATATAGATTAAGGGGATTCTGCCCCAAAAGATGCATGCTTTCAAATATTCCTCTATGCCCGGAATATAGAGACAGCATCAGAACTCCAAATCTGAACATTGTCACTTCAGTTTTAACTTCTTTTTGCTTTCTTTCTTTCTTTTTTCTTTTTTATCTTTTCCAGGTGTGGAGATTAGTTAAGCAGCCACAGCATATTCTTACCTAACATCATCGGTGCTGACCACTTGAGGACTCAGTTAGCTAAACTGGTACTGGGGCTAACATGTGACTTTTTGACCTTATAATTGCAAATATGGAGCTGTTTGTTTTTTTAGAAGTGTCTAAAGCATGTGGCACAGGTATAAAGTTTCCACATGAGCCAAGTCTTCAGTTTGTACTGCTCTTAAAAAAAAAAAAAAAAAAAAAAAAAAAAAAAAAAAAAAGACCCTGCTTCCCACAGCTGGGCCAAGAATATCCCTTCAACTCCTATCTTTTGGAGCAACCTAACCTCAAAACATTCCAAAGTGGAATTTCACCATGTCTCATATATGGCAAAATCTTAAACCAACCCTTCTCAGTGCCAGAAAAATATCAACCTAGCCCAGTAAGAAATCAAAGCTGAATTTCCCATTAAACAACATTATTAGCATTGTAGAAAAAAGGAGATTTTTTAGCCAAATATATAGGCTTCAGCCAATTAAATCTTTGAAGCAAGTAATTGAGATAAGATTCCTTACTGGAGCTAATCATTATAGAAAATGACATTTGAAATCTCTTTTTTCCTAACTGGAAGAACTGAAAATTAAAACAAGTTGTCAGAACAGAATTTGCTCTTCTGAGCACAAAGAATTCTTGCTCTAAATTGCAAATCCTTGAACTCAAATGGGACAATACCTTCTCCTGACCAAATAAGCTACAGAGAATTTGCAGTGAAAGTGCCCATCCAGTGTCGGCTGACAACCACAGCAAAGCTTCAGGAAAAATAATCAGGTACTGGGATGAAGTGAGTACTAAATACCCTCAGTTCTTGTCCCAGTGTCACTTCTCATTCCTTTCACTAGTTGTCCCAGCTAGTTAAGCTAACCAATACTGTAATCATTTAGCTTTGCTTGAGTTTTGGTCCAAGATTGAATCCCTTACTCTCCTCTCCATGAAGAAATTAGCCCAAGGGGGCAAGGGAGGAGATTTTGTCTACCTCTACTAAATGTATAGTTTGAATCTAACTGCCCCCCTAAAATGTTCATGTGGTAAAGGCTTACCCCCAGCTTGGCACTAACAGGAGGTAGAAGAGCCCCAAAGAGTGGAGCCTAATAAGGTACCTTAAAATCACTGGAGATGTGACACTGAAGGGGTTATGGAGCCCTGGTACCCTCCCTCCTTTCCTCCCTTCTTTTCCTTCCCTTCCTCCCTCCCTTTCTTTCCTCTATCTCTCTCCCTCCTTCCCTTCCACTCTCTCTCTCTATCTCTGTCTCTCTCTCTCTCTCTCTTGCTTGCTCACTTGCTTGCTTACTCACTCTCCACCCCCCCTTCCCTCTCTTTTCCTGGCCCTGAGGTCAACAGTTTTGCTCCACCATACATTGCTGCCATAAGTGAGGAGCACAAAGCAATAGAACCAAATGATCATGGATCACGGAACTGTGAGTCACTCAAGTATTCGATGGAAAACTGATACACACTGTGACTGCTTGCTGGTTTTCACTACTGATTAAAAGCCTGCAAGAGACTGCCTCTGCATGGTCTAGATTGGCGACTAGAACATGAAGTGAAAGCCCAGTGTAAAAGAGGCCCCATAGTAATATTTTAATACAATGGGCATGTATTTTGTGCCAAAAAGTACTTGTGATGTCATAAAAATAAACCTTTCCATATTTATAATACTTTACAACTTACAAAATACTTTCATACATGTTACTGTTTCTCATTCTATTAGATGGCTAAGGAGGTATCTACCTTACCTCACTGATTTTTTTACAGATTTATTTTTTAATGAAAATATGAAGTTGAAAGCTCAGACATAAAGTAGATCTTTTGCCCACAGTGACACTGTAGGGCTGGAGATATAGCGCAGTGACACAGCACATACCTAGTAAGCACTAAGTCTTGAGTTTGATTCCAAATATAAAAAAAAAAAATAGCAAAAGGAAAATAAATCATACCAACACATAAAATGATGTATAGATAGGGTCCAATGTGATCCTATAAAGTAGTTCGAGAAACATCCATATCAAAATACCAGGCTGCAACCAAAAGTAGTCCATTGTGTGCATCTTCTTACCAGCCATTCAAGGGTCACAGGCCCAAGGAATTCTTGCTGTCACATTCATTTTTATCTGGTCTTCTGTGCTTTGTAGAAGTCATTTCACTTAGTAACTACTAATTATGTCTATGTCTCCTCATTCTGGAGAAGTAAGAGCTGTCCTGGGCTCCATGAAAGGAAGAGGCCTAGGGTACCTTGCTCCCTCACTGACTGAGTGCACTCACCTCTGAGAGAACATGAGAGAGGAGAACACTCTTCTGGCCACAAATAGAAAAACAATGGTCTAATCCAGGTGTCATGGCGCAAGCCTGTAATTCCAACACTCTGGAAGACTGGGGCAAGTTTGAGTCCTACCTGGGCAATTTAGTAACTTACCAAGACCCTGCATTAGAATGGAAAATAAATAAGTAAATAAAATAAAATATAGCCTGGGAAATACAGCTCAGTGCTAAAGCCCTAGGTTCATCCCCAGTGCCCCCAAAAATGTCTATGTTCAATAGTTCAATATAGCTTCTAAGTTTTTAAAATACCTATTATTTTCTGTTCAAAAGACATTATACAATACCATTTACTACTGAATATAGTAGGACAAGAATATATTATATAGAATAAGGAGAACAAATCTTAGACTCCATCCCAAGAGGAAATAAAAGAGGTCGGTCATCCCTGAGGCATTCCATGATGTGAATAGTCAGGCCAGCATAGTCCCTGTTCAAAACAATGAAAGACTGGGCACGGTGGTGCACGCCTGTAATTCTAGCTCTTGGGAGGCTGTAAGCAAGCGGATCACTATGAGTCCGATCTAGTAGTGAGACCCTGAACACTTTGTAGATCCTTCCCTAAAATAAAAAAAATACAGAACACTGAAAGACTCTGAGAGGACAAGGCACATAAAAACAAGCCACAAATCAGAGTTAAATAGGAAAAGACAGATCAGAATGAGGACTGCTCTGCAGCTCATCCATGGCAGACACTATCCGTAGATTGGAGTACCCTTCAACACAGCCAAGGATTCCAACCTTCCTAGACACCACACTGTGAGTTGCTAACATCATGTTTGAGATGGCAGGCAAGATATCACCTACATGCCATCCTTATGTGTAAGAGCCCTTCTTCTTTTTTCTTTTTATTTTAGGGAAGGGTCTACAGGGTATTTAGGGTCTCACTGCTAGATTGGACTCATAGTTTACAGCCTGTTTACAGCTTCCCAAGAGCTAAGATTACTGGCATGTGCCACCATGCCCAGTCTCCATTGCCCTCTCAGTGCGCCCCAGGGGCAGGGCCAGCATGGCAGGCCCAGGGATCAAACCCCAGCCTCTGAGCCTGCTTGCAGGTTCCTTAATCTGCTCAGCCATTTGGCTGGCCCTTAAAATTATTTTAGATATCACAGGACCTTGTGCTTGCCAGGCAAGCACTTACTCTTTTCTGAGCTATCTCCCCAGCCCTAAGAGCACTTTTTCTTGCCAGAAGTCATCATTTCACACAGTAGGGCTGAATTCTGATGCTTCATCATGCTTCTCTGAGTCCAGGGCTTGATCTGCAATTCACAATCCCATGCAGATCTCCCGGATTCTTGACCTCAGCCCTCTTTCCCCCACTGCTACTTTCTCCAGGCCTGATCTCTGACGAGGGATTCCAATTAGTCTGATGACCCGCCCCCACTCCTGATTCTAGCCTGGAAGCCTTCAGATCATTTCTTTCCCTAATTCAATTTTCCTACCTGCTTCATCAGAAAGTACCTCTTGAAGGTCAAGATTCCCTCTAGGACAGCGTAAAACCTCAAAGACAGTAAAGAGCTGAGATAAGCAAGACAGAAAGAAGAAAATTCAAGTCTCATACAAGAGAAAGGAAAGGGTTGGCTGACTTTCACAAAATCCCCCTCAGTTAGAGAGTATATGTGGAAGCTGGACCCAATCTTTACATATCCCATCAGAGAAAGTGAAATTTTCCAGTCCTGGCTTTTTCTGCTTTATAGCGAAGTTTCTGCCTTCAAGGTAAGGAGCAGATGTTTTCTAAGCTCCCAGGGATTTATCTGCCTTGTTCACACCTTCAGAAGACAGTTCATTGCAGTTTTAATTTATGTGGCTCTCTTTCACTAGTGGGACAATAACTCTTACTCTACTCTGAGCCACAAAATGGCGGCCTAAAAGAAAGCCAGGCTGTGTCTCTTCACTCCTGGTTTGGCCTCCCCTCTTGTTCCTACTTTTATTGTGCGTTGCCTGAGTCCAAACAAGAGAGTCTATCTCACATTTGCAATTCTGCCACTAACTAAGAGAGGCACCGTGGCACAGTGCAAAGAAAATGAGTCTAGAAGCCACATGCTGGACTCAAGAGCCAGGTCTACGGCAGCTCACCAGTCACATCACTTCTCTATGGGCTTCCATGTGTGCGTCAGTAACCGAGGGGGGTTGGTCCTAATGACTCATAAGGTTCCCTCCAGCTCTGATGTTTTCTTGTACTGGAGCTTATTTGTGAAAGGCAGCTTTCAGTCTCCAGGCAGCTTGTACGATCCAAAGCCTAAGAAGGCTTCCCACAATGCCCCTCTTCTGCTCCCCCTCAGGCTCACACCAACAGGGGGAGAATCATTCCCAGCTGCTGGCAGCCTAATCCAGCTGCCATGTGGGGAGCTTTGTTATGCCTATTTCATAGTGGGTCATGTCAAGTCAACATGTATTTCTTAAGTGCCTCTGACAAGCCCAGAAAGAGGGCGGGCCCCTCTGGGGCCTCAGTGACTTCATCTGTGAAGTGAAGGGTTTATCCTCACTCACTTCTAAGATGCCTCCAGCTCTGAAGCCCTGAGATCCAAGAATCACCAGGGAAGGGAGGCTGCCCCGCCCCTGACATGGCTCCGGCCCAGCTTCTTGCAAGCCTGTGCACCTGGGGTGTCATTTGGCCCGAGGACGCCCAACTCTGGATAAAACACATTCAGAGACTGGGGAATACATGCATGTCACAAACAAGACTCACACCTCTGAAATTCTGCATGGCTGGGCCCCAGGCCTGCCTCCCCATCAGCCCCCAGCTCTCTGGGCCACTCTGAGGTGAGTGGGGAAGAGACAGATGCCTGTACAGATGATGTGATTTGACAAAGGTCCCCACACACTCACAAAATGTGTCCCTCACAGACCTGCCTGAAATTCTCATCACAGACACTCAGATTCTTTACATTCAGGCATTTTGCTTCCAGAAGTTTCCTGTTAAGTGAAAATGTACAGGGAAGTGTGTGCTCAAACCTGGCCTTCTTTCCTGATGCCCACCCTCATGCCACTAACATTTGCCATCTCTCTGTGCTCCTCTGCAGTTCACGAGGTACAGAGCAAAGGCTTTCACCAACACAAGGACTTCCCCACTGAGAGAAAGAGCGGCACAAAACCTTTCTGATGAATAAAAATGTGAATAGGAATGAGTTATATACAAATATGTGTGCTACTCAATCTCTTACTCTGATTCATTCTATGTCCTCAACAACTACCAAAAGAAATGGGAGTTGGAAAAGAAGCAAGGGACCAAGAATAATGCAAAGGTGATTTTTAAACCCATTGTCTTAGTGAGATTTTTAAGGAATAAAAGTTTTCCTTGCCTGGCATGGCAGGCCATGCTATAATCTAAGCACTCAGAAGGCTAAGGCAGAAGGATTGTTGCAAGTTCCAGATCAGCCTGGGTTACAAAATGAGCTCAACCATGCTAGTAGATGAAGGACCTTACCCACCTGCTACCTGTGTCCTGCCCAGCCTCACTAGGGTGTCCAGGGCCCCAGCCACCTGGGCACGGAGGTGCATCCTTGTCTCCTGCTTTCCATTGCCTCAGAGCAGGGCCTTGATATTTATATTTAAGAATGGACTTAATATTAATGATGAAGCAGGACTGGGGCTTCAGGGCTGGATTGTCTGGGGCCTTGGACATCTGGCCACACAGCTGTGCTGGTGTGCACACCCCTTGCAGCCAGCCAATCATTGCCCCTACTCCTGAGGCCCTGATCTCTGATTTTATATAGACTTTGAGCTGAAGCCTCGTATATTTAATTTATTTTGTTAAACAAGGAAAAAAAAAAATGAGCTCAAGAGTAGCCTGAACGGTATACTGAAACCCTGTCTCAAAAAGACACAAAATAGATAAATAAAGTTCTCCCTTTGGGGAGTTGTGAAGCTCCATCACAATTTGACTTTGCTATGTGAGCCTCTCCTCAAATTATTACACATGTTTATTATTTAAACTTGATTGAATAAAAATTAATTTTGAGTGGAAAAATTCTGAGGAGTAAGTGTAGATGCACAGGTGGAAACCACAGGTATATGGAATCAGGGTTCGCTTTAAGTCTCCTTCCCTGAGGCCAAACGAGGAAAATATGGTTTCACCCAGCATCAAACAGATTTTGGCCATGTGAAACTTTTTTTCCCAAGACAAAGTTGTTAAATTTTCAAGGGAGGATTAAATAAAATTTTGAGTACATTTCTTTTTTTCTGCCAAATATTTTAAAAAGAAAATCAGTTCCCACCTATTATGACCTGAACTGTGTATCCCTGTAGTTCCTGTGTTGAAGTGCCCTATGTGACTGTCTCCCTGATGTAACCATAATTGGATGCAGAGTTTTGAGAAAGATAATTAAGGCTAAATGAGGCCCTAAGGGTGAGGTCCCAATCCAACAGGACTTTACAGTGTGCTCATAAAAAGACGGAAAGATGTCAGAGTTATCCCTCCCTCCATATCCACAGAGAAGAGGCTCTGTGAGGACACAGCAAGAAGGAGAACAAGCCAAGAAGAGGGGCTTCACCAAAATCCACATCTTCCAGAGCCTTCATCTCTTGGACTTCTACCCACAAGAGTCAGACTCTAAACATCAGTGGTCCAAGCCATGTAGTGTGTGATGTTGTGTTATGGCGGCCTGAGGAGGCTGGTACACCATATGGGCAGGAAAACATGTTCTTGCCTGAGGGAGGAGATGAACTCTGCCAGTTAGAAAGTAGGAATGAACCCCTATTCTAGCCAGTAGGTTTACAGAAGACACCATCCCTAGGGGAAACGTTCTCCCGGCACCTCTAGCCCACTGGTTTTTGAATCCATGTCATTTCCAAGATGGTGCCTCTAGACCTACTTAGCTGTATCTTCCTCAGAGAGGAGGAGCAGCGCTCAGAACTTGGGCGTAGAAGGCAATAACGATGACTTTCCTCTCCTTCCCAAAGGGCTGCCTCAGCACTAGTCTAGAAGGAATGCCATGGAGTCCAAGTTTGACCACTGAAGGAATAAGAAGATGGTGTGGTAGGGAAACAGAAAACGGTCATTGTGCTCCAAGAGAGGCAGGTGGCCTTTGTGGGGTTGTAGGCCTGCAATGACGTCCTGAGCTAAAATGGAGCAGGCGTAGGACAGGAACAATGTCAGGGGACAATCACTTTCAGGAGGCCAGAAGTAGAAATATGAGGAGATTTTAAAAGGAAATTTGGGTTACATGATGTTACAGTACAGGTTCTCCTATGTCCTGAGTCTTCACTGTCCTTGAAAGGCTAGGGCCAAAATGTTGGATGACCTTGCAGCCCCTCCTTTTCTCCAATTTTTGATCTGCAAACTTAGTTTGTGGAATTCAAGCATCTATAATATTTAAATGCCAATAGAATACCCATCTCTGACAGGACTAAACAAAAAAGGGGGATACAAAGGAAGGACCATTTTGTATTTCTTTATACAGAATAATTAGGATAAATATGCAGCTACTTTCGCTTGATTCTATGAGAAGAAAAATTGGTAGTAATAGTGTTTGGACAGGATATCCTGTCTGCTTCTTGTACTATGGATAACCACTAGGAAGATAACAATGTAAAATGTATTACTTATTGAAACTGTCCTATTAATCAACTTTGAAACTGTCTCATTGATGTTTGTCTCTCAATAAAATAAATAAAATTTTTAAAAAACAAAAGGAAATTTGGGGCAAACTCTCTAATGTGATCTTAGGGAAAGGATGTCAACAAAGCCTAAAAACTGCGGTGACTTTCCTATCTTTTGAGCAAACTGACTAAAATTAAGAATAGAGATATGTACTTTGTAATAAAAGGGGGAAAAAACTTGCTTTAAACTTTTTTGATAAAGGAGACACAAATGAAGCTACTTTCAGGGGTGAGGGGGAGTCCTAGTGAGTATTTACATTATAAATGCCAAAGTTCATCACTGTTAATATAATGTAGATATGTTTCCACTGCTATTGGGCAGTACACATAGCTGAGGGGTGCTATTAAACTGTCAGGGGTACAATCCGATTGTAGTGTTATAAACAACCCCACCAAGGCTAATTTCAAACTACCAGTGGTCTAACAGTCAGCTTAGAGAATTCCTGGCTATTTAACCATAGTCTCTAGCAGACTCCTGCACACTTCTACAGGGTATGCTGGGCCAACTGCAGGTGCCCAGCACAGAACCAGAGGCCTGAAAGAGGAAGAGCCCAGAGGGTGACGTCAGGAACACAAGCAGATCTTCCCCTCGGGGCTGCAGAACCTCACAAGCACTACAGGAAGCCCATGGTTGGGGTCATTCAGCTACCCACTTCTGGGAAGGGAGAAATGTGTTTTGTTCTTTGGGAAGTGCTACCTTGTTCCCTACAAACTGTGTGACTGCGCCATCTGGAGGCCAAGGGAAGAGAAGTAGCCACACTGAATCCCAAAATTCCACTGCCTTTTTAAGCTTCTAAATGTCAACAATAAATGACAATGGGGGAAAAGGAAAGAAGGAGAACCGAGAAAACTGAATTTAGAAAAGCTCTTCACTAGCTATCATTAAACCAATGAATTCAACCTTCCCAAGGACCCCAAGGAAATACCTGTTAAGGAAGAAAAAATATTCAGCTACATAAATACCTGTAAATATAATATCATGTATGCACCTTGTACAATACCAAAACATTATGAAAACAGTTTGCAATGTATTATTTCATCGACTCTGTATGGTTATGGTGTTTTGAAACTGTCTGATTGACATTTGTATTTCAATAAAATAAAAATAAATGGAAAAAAAAAAATAAATTCCTGAAATACCTTTTTCCATTGGATGAGCCATATACAGAGTATTTCACCTATGTACAAGGCAATTCCTTCACTCTCTTAACCCTGCACTTCTGTGGAGATATTTATGGGTCAACCAATATGCTGCACATTCTTGTCAGTTCCTTCAGAATTTCATTCTGTTGTCCAGTAGGAGCCTTCAAGTGAACTACGAACAGATGCTTTTGCTTTCAAACCAAAACGAAACACAGCAGTCAGGACTGGGGTCAGTATCTCTCTAGCTTAACCTTAAATAGCTGATATTAGGCTTTATGCTTGGCCAATATTCAATACATTCTCATCCTACTTAACTCCTCCTCTTTCTCCTGCAGAAATTCACCAGGGGATTCTCTCTGAAGGCTTGTACCATCCACCTCCAGGCAGATATGAAAATCTACTCTTCGATCTGCAGGTCTGAGAATGGGCAGAATCTGAGCTGGTATTGCTAAGTATTAAGGTAACACTTGAGGAAATGGTCAATCCATTGAAGAGTCCAGGTAGAGCAAAACACTTGAACAGTGTGTTTGTAAGAAGATACAACCAGTGTGCGCGATGCACCTACCTCTACCAGCCTCTGGCTGTGCTTCAAGCTGAAAACTCTTGCATTTCCTTCCACTCAGGAAACAAAATGAAACAGCCATTTATTCAAAATGATAAAGGAGAAATGGTGACCCCTGCTGGTGAAATCGTATTTTTCTCAGATCATTTTCCCACTGCTGCAAAGGTAAAAAAAGTAAACGAGATGAGGCAGTAACGTGACAAGGTCCTCCTTTGAATGTATTGTATTTTCAGTGCTAATATTTTTTGCAATCCCATCATGGGCAAAAGGTCATTGTTTGTTTGGCTCAAGAACTCTTTAATGATGTGTAGAAATGAGATTCAACTGGGTTTTTACATTATTTAATCATTATTTACTGAAGAAAAAGGAAAAATGTTTTTATTTGGAACACATTTTTATTTTGTTTCTTTTTTATATTCATTGATGAAGTGAATAATTTGCAACTGATGCTGAAATATAGTGATTAACTAAAACATTAAATGAAAGTGAAGCCCCCCAAATAACTCTGCATTTAAGTATCTGCATATATTTGTTAGGAAAAAAAAATCTATGTTCTAGGAATCAAAACTTAAAAGAGTTTCCAAATGCGTCTATGCTTCATAATTCAATATTTTATGAAAAAAAATGGAAATAAATTCCTTTGCTTAAAAATTCAGCAGTGCTAAACACAAAATCTGTTCCATATTGTTCTTATTTTGTTGCTTGATTTCATCCCTCTGCCTATCTTTTTTTGCCCTTCAACAAAAAAAGTATACATGCTGTGCTTCTGGATCTTCAACAATATTCCTTAGTAGCCAAACTTGCCCTGATCATAGGACATCTCTGCTCTTTAAGCTTTGCCAGGTTGAAAGCCAAAAAAGGCTTATTTCAAGTTTTTCACAGAAAAGCTGAGCCAGATCATTTTAAAATGTTTTTAATTGTCTGATTCTGCTGCACCTGCAACTATTATGTCTATGTAATCAAGTTTATCAAGGGAAACGGAGGATGTGCAGAGAAGCAGACCAGGAGCCCCACTTGGAGTTAGAGAAGCTGGGTTTTATTTTCTGTAAACTATAACTATAAAAGACATCAGTATCCAGAGTAATATAATTCATGCTCTATCTTAGCCAATAAAATATTCAAACTAAATAAAGCATTTATTTTAAATGTCTGTTTATATACCCTGCATAATAAAAAGAAATTGTACTTTGGTCAGATGCTTTCCTGGAGCTGGGGCGCACCCCTTCCTGCTTCCCTCAGTCTAACCAGAAGCCAGACTTTCACAGTCAACATCTCTTTGGAAATCAGGCAGAGGACAGAGAAGGAGAAAGCATGCTCAGTAGTTGATCCGTCGTCCGCTCTCCTGGGCCCATGCTCAGTAGTTGATCCGTCGTCCGCTCTCCTGGGCCTGCACTGGAGGGAGGGAGGAGACAGAAGAGGAGAACAAAAGCAAAAATAGGTCAGATAGGATTCCTGCCTGGCATTTGCCGTGGCCTCTTCGCTTCCTTGCCTCTCTTCTAATATAATAAATATATTTGTCCTTTCCCAAGAATACCAACGAGATGTGAAATTACTTGAAAATAATTACTCATTTTGTTTTATGAAAAAAAGTAGATCTTGCTAGGGTCTGAATGTGTCCCTCCCACCAAACACACAGGTTATGAACTTACTCCCCAGGGAAAGTGAGCAGCAGGACCTTGAAGAGGTGATCAGGTCCAGAGCCCCGCTCTCAGGCATGAGCCACTGTCGTTATCTTGGTAGTGGATCTGGAGCGAATTCATCTTAAAAGCGAGTCTGCCCTTTCCTCTCCTCTGAAGGTGCTACCGTTTCACCTCACCACCCAACAAAGCACAAAGGCCCTCGCCAGATGCCGACACCTTGATATTGGACTTTCCAGCCGACAAAACTTTAAGAAATAAATGCTTTTTCTGTCTAAATTATCCATTCTCTGATACTCTCCTACTGATACAGGGAGAAAAACTGATCTCAGGTGGGTGATCTCCAAACGATATAGGGAACCTCCAAATGACATAGGGAAAAAGCGGTCTCTGGACCTGACCTGAATGAGTTTGTGTTCTCTAAAACCGAAGAATGAATTTTAGGAACAAATGGAGGTTATGAGCAGAATAGATTTATTGAGGGAAAGAAAGCTCCTGTCCCAGAGAGGGACGAGAGAGGGGGCCCGAGCGGGTAGTTCTCCAGGAAATTGTCTCTTCCAGGGACTTTTATAGAGAAAAATCATGTGGTGAGGCGGGTCTAAGGTGGGGAAGACATGGGAACTCGCTTAGGTGGACAAGAGGTGGGCCAAAACTATGGTCAACCAATGGGATTACAAGTACCATTGCTCAGGTAAAATTGATTAAATCCAGTACCAAATGGGGAAGTGAGTCACGTAGCAAGTGAGCATGAATATATAATAGGATTTTATATGGTAGCTATCCAGTAGTAGTCGGATTAACAATTCTTCAGTTAACCTCAGGGTGATGGCCAATCTCAGATGCCAGTCTTTAGGGAGGACAGCATTTGTTTGATCTTTGGTCTTTAGGTCTGCCCCACAGCAGGAGCATCCATCCCTCCCAGAGTTGCAAGATATCTTATATCCTGTATTATCTCTCTCGACGGCCTGTCCCTGCCTGACTGCCTGAAAATATTTCTATCTAACTCCACTGCCTACAACACTATAGCAACACAAAAGGGAGTAAACTTTGAATAAAGAAATTAATAAACACTAATTGTATTTATATGCCAGTACACATTCAGGCTTTTCTAAATCAACATAAGACTCAAAAAAAAAAAGTACTTGTGTCTAACACCCAGGACAAGAAATAGTCATGATAGAAGAAACTCATGCCTGAAACTGTATTTCTTAGAGAAAGAATGTTTTACTGGTGTAATCATTCTTATTGACAACCAGTAGACAACCTGAAATTAAGTAGCTCTCTAAAAATTATTGTGTCATTTGGTCTCATTCAATTGGTATTTATTAAGTACCTACTGTATGCCACACATCAGGCTGGGGTTAGGGAGAAAACAGCTAATAAAGTCAGATGCTTTCTGGTCTTTCTGGAACTTATCATATCTTGCCAGATATCAGTCAACCATCCAAATCAGTAAATCTAAAATTTTAACAGTGATGAGTGTTACAGCCGAGAGATAGATAGTATTACCAGTGCATTGTTTTCTTAAACTAGAGAATTCTGTTTTTAAACTCTCTCTGCATAGTAGGCAAATCCAGCATTGTTGAATTCTGGCCCAGGACAGACAAAGCTCAAATCACAGAAACAAAATCAACATTTTATAGGCACAACATGACCAAACAAATTCTGAGATGCTTGGTCAAAGAGGTACCTGATTCAATTTGTTCAGAATCAGTGCTTTTCAAACCTCACAGTCCACAGGAATCACCTTAGGATCTGGTTCAAATGTAGATTCTTACTCTGGAAAGGCAAGAGCTGGCCTGAGAATTTGCATTTCAGTTAAGCGCTGTTGATCATACCCTGAGTGGCTCCAGTTCAGCCCAAGATGGTGGAATAGCTCAGCTACTGGCCTCTGTGGGACTAGAAAAGTAAAGAGGATGACAATGACAATGTGAGAATGTCTGAGGTGAGATGGGCAGCTTGGGACTGGTGGCTATGGAACAGTCACTCTGTCTTGGGACAGAAGCAGCCCCGGAAGGTTACGGGAAAGATAAACACGCGACCTGGTGGGAGTGGGGTCTTGCTTCCCCCACCCTACCCTCCATCACCTTTGAGCAATGCCTTCACCTTCCCTGTCAAGATGGCCTCAGAAGAAACAAAACCAGAGGGGGCCAGCTGCTGCCTGGAAGTTATTCACACTCCTTTGCCTTCAGACTCCCCTGTCTGGACAATTAGAATCCAATTTTGATCCCAGGTCTCAAACCTGGCCACACAAAACACCAGTAGGTCCACCTCCAGTAATTCCAATAAATTGCTGTGGGGCATGGCCTAGGAATTCAGACTTTGAGAACTTTCCCGGGTGATTTGCACAGGTAGGCAAAATTCAAAACTACTATGTTTCTGGAGTCTTTTGTAAATCTGCCTCTATAGAGGAACTGATGAAGACCTGGCCTGTGCAGGGGATTATTTTGTAGAGTAAGGAGCAACTGAAGGCAGGTTTCCAGGGTCAGGCTCTGTCGCCTGGAGCACCCCCACCCCTGGGTTCCCTAGGGCGATAGGGCCTGGGTCTGCTTCCCCCTGCACTGCCAGAGTAGTCAGTATCCTTGGGTAAAAAAATCAGCTCATAAAACAAAGTAACAAGACATTTGCAAGCCCAGATATTTTAAAATGAAAGTAACTCCCTGGATTACTTATTCCAACAGAAGCAAAACTATTAGAACAGATGAACAGTATTCATAATCAACCTGATAAATGTATCTTTAAAAAAGAAAATAATTAATAAGAAGGAAAAAACCATTAAAAATAAACTAGTTCTTTTGAGTCCTCCTCTTTAAGATGATGAGAAAAAGAAGGAACAACAGTCATGCCAAAAAGGGCCACGGTCATGTGCAGCCTATTGGCTGCATGAACTACACCTGGTACATACCCAGGATAAGGCCATGAAGAAGCTTGTCATTTGGAACATAGAGGAGGCCGCCACCATCAGGGACATTTCCAAAGCAAGAGTCTCCAGAGGTCATGTGCTTCCCAAGCTGTATGTGAAGCTGCGTTACTGCGTGAGTTGTACTATTCACAGCAAAGCAGTCAGAAATCTATCTCGTGAAGCCCGCAAGGACCAAAGTCCTCCACCCCAATTTAGACCTACTGGTGCTGCCCCACAACCTCCACCAAAGCCCATGGAAGCGGAGCTGGGTCTCATGGACCAAAGAAAACTCTCTTGAGAAAGAAATAATAAATTGAATGTTATACTTTTAAAAAATCAAACTATTTATCCTTTTAGCTTAAATGTGGAGTTTTTGAGAAATGGAGTGGTAATGTCACATCAATTTATTAAAGGACATATTAAGCTTTTTTTTTTATTGGCAGAACTGGGGATTGAACTCATGCCTTTGTGCTTGCCGAGGAAGTGTTTATTCCACTGAGCCATCTCCCAGGCCCTATTTTTTGTTTTAATTAATAAAATTTATTGGTACATTTTAGGTAAGCATAATGATCACATTC